>ML105842.1:296143-600097 GCA_003697995.1 Taxidea taxus jeffersonii | reverse complement strand
TTCTCTGCACCTCCTGGATTTTGATGCTTGTTCCCCTTGCTATATTAGGGAAATTCTCTACAATAATCCTCTCCAGTATACCTTCTGCTCCTATTTCTCTTTCTTCTTCTTCTGGAATCCCAATTATTCTAATGTTGTTTCGTCTTATGGCATCACTTATCTCTCGAATTCTCCCCTCGTGGTCCAGTAATTGTTTGTCTCTCTTTTGCTCAGCTTCTTTATTCTCTGTCATTTGGTCTTCTATATCACTAATTCTTTCTTCTGCCTCATTTATCCTAGCAGTAAGAGCCTCCATTTTTTATTGCACCTCATTGATAGTTTTTTTGATTTCAACTTGATTAGACTTTAGTTCTTTTATTTCTCCAGAAAGGGCTTTGATTTCTCCTGACAGAGTTTCTCTAATATCTTCCATGCCTTTTTCGAGCCCGGCTAGAACCTTGAGAATCGTCGTCCTGAATTTCAGACCTGACATATTACCATTGTCTCTATTGATTAGGTCCCTAGCCTTTGTTCCTGCCTCCTGTTCTTTTTTTTTTTTTGTGGTGAGTTTTTCTGCCTTGTCATTTTGTCCAGATAAGAATCCGCTGTTCTCCTTGTTAAGTGAACTTGGTCTTGGCTGGATTTCTTGTTGATCTTCTGGGGGAGGGGCCTGTTGTAGTGATTCTCAAGTGTCTCTGCCCCAGGCGGAATTGCACTGCCCTTACCAGGGGCCAGGCTAAGTAATCCTCTCAGGTTCGCTTTCGGGAGCTTTTTTCCCTGAACGCTTTCTGTAGAGTTCCGGAGGATGGGAATGAAAATGGCGGCCTCCCAATCTCCGGTTCGGAGGAGCTGAGAGCTAGGGGCCCCAGTCTTCAGTGCGCCTTCAGAGAAAAGCGTTTAATCACTCCCGTCTCCCCAGCCTCCAGCCGCGCTTGGAGAACATCGTGCCTAATCAGTCCCGTCTCACTGGCTTCTGGGAGTGCTCCGAGCTCACCCAGCCTGTGACCAAGCGTCTCTGTCTCTGGCAGAGTCCCACCTGGAGTCTCCGAACCCTGTAGATCCCTAAGCTCTCCCGGGTTGGAGTCTTCCCCGGATCTTGTGGGGACCCCTCACACAGAGCACCGGCCCGTGTCACAGACCACAGCTCTAGGAAACCTCGGCTCTGTCTCTGCAGCCGGGTTCCCCGCTCTGATACCTGTGCGCTCTGCGACACTCAGACACCCCCGATCTTCTGTGACCCCAGGGGACCTGAGTCCACGCTGTCCCCGTGAGGTCTTCACCCCAGTTTAGCCTCTGGAGCAATGTCCCTCGTGGAGCAGACTTTTAAAAGTCCTGATTTTGTGCTCCACCACTTCCTGGGAGCCGGCCCCTCCCCCTGGGGTCTATCTTCCCGTCGCGTTGGACTCACTTCTCCACTGGTCCTACCTTTTAGAAAGTGGTCGATTTTCTGTTTCTAGAATTGTTGTTTTTCTTCTCTTCGATCTCCTGTTGGATTCGTAGGTGTTTGGAATGGTTTGATAGGCTATCTAGCGGATCTCCTGCTGCCTGATGTCATCTCAGCCTGCTACTTCTCCGCCATCTTGACTCCTCCCCTGTTTGTTATTGCTATCTTGATAGTAGAGAAGGCCTCTCCATTTTCCTGTAAATACACTTTTATAGAGTCTAAAACAAAATAGATATGAAATTGTACATTTCTTCTTTATCTTTTCAAAAGATAAAGGGAGGAGAATGGATACAGATTAGATCTTTCAGATGAATGAATGTAGTAAAAAACGCCTCAGCCTCATTTAAGGTCTTAAGCATTTTTTTTTAAAGATTTTATTTATTTATTTGACAGACAGAGATCACAAGTAGGCAGAGAGGCAGGGAGAGAGAGAGGAGGAGGAAGCAGGCTCCCTGCCGAGCAGAGAGCCTAATGCGGGGCTCGATCCCAGGACCCCGGGATCATGACCTGAGCTGAAGGCAGAGGCTTTAACCCACTGAGCCACCCAGGCGCCCCAAGACCTTAAGCATTTTTGACAAAACATTTTTTTCACACTAGTGATTGCTGACCCAGACATTAGTGCCCTGATAGTTAGTAAAATCTCTCCTTTAATAAATTAATACCTATGAACTTAATTTCTTATTGGAGCTTATTTCCTTAATAGTAGTAAATTTAACTTTTAAAACTCTGAGCGTAAGCTTTAGGACTTGGAGATATGATGATATCTTGAACAATAATAATAACATGATAGAATTAGGAAGCTTTTTAAATTATATGGATACCTACATCCCTTAATTCTTTTTTTTTAAATATTTTATTTGTTATTTGATAGAGATTACAATTAGAGAGGCAGGGAGGGAGAGAGGAGGAAGCAGGCTCCCTGCTGAGCAGAGAGTACCGCGATGTGGGGCTTGCTCTGAGGACCCTGAGACTATGACCTGAACCGGAGGCAGAGGCTTTAACCCACTGAGCCACCCAGGCACCCCTACATCCCTTGATTCTAACTTTGGGGACAAAATGCTGACCTTATTGAAGATCTCATTTATACATTTTACATCATTCTTCATTTTTAAAAAGGCTTAAACTCTTCCAGCTTTAGTGCAGTATAACATTAAGGATGTACTGAAATTGAGCTGTCTGTAGTTTTCATCAGGGCCTGTCTGAAGAAAAGTAGGCCTCATGTTAACTTCAAGAAAGTAGTTAAGTCTTAACAGTAGCCTCTGAAGGTGGTGCCTTCTATCAGTACTTTCCTGACCTTTGGCTTTGTTGTTGTTTTAACCAAGATACTGGTATACTTGATTTGAACTCATTTCAAAAATTCTTTCCATGATATATAACTTTGTGGTAGAGGTCAGAAGGTAAGTAGTCAGAAAAATTTAAACACCAACCTTGGGATAAACAGATTTAAGATATACTCTCTTTCTTTTTTTTTTTAAATACTTGTTCAGTTGTATTCCAAATCTTAAGAAGAACAATTATTGTCCCATTAAAATATCATTAAATGCAAAAAATTATACTCACTTTCTTGATACAGTCTCTTTCTTCCATGCAGAGTCAGTTTCTCAGTGTATTTTTTTAATAATAGAATTGAAATAAATACCCTTCAATTTGATGTCAATAGTCAGCAAGGATGCGTTTTTTTTTTTAATATTTTATTTATTTATTTGACACAGAGAGAGAGAGAGAGAGATCACAAGTAGGCAGAGAGGCAGGCAGAGAGAGAGGGCAAAGCAGGCTCCCCGCCGAGCAGAGAACCTGACTCGAGGCTCGATCCCAGGACCTCGAGACCACGACCTGAGCTGAAGGCAAAGGCTTTAACCCACTCAGCCACCCAGGTGCCCCAAGGATGCGTGTTTGTTTTTTTTTTAAGATTATTTATTTATTTGACAGAGAGAGAGATCACAAGTAGGCAGAGAGGCAGGCAGAGAGACAGGAGGAAGCAGGTTCCCTGCCAAGCAGAGAGCCCAATGCCGAGCTCGATCCCAGGACCCTGAGATCATGACCTGAGCCAAAGGCAGAGGCTTAACCCACTGAGCCACTCAGGCGCCTAAGGATGCATTTTTTTATAGCATTTTAAAGTCTCCTTATTTCTGAAGGATAATATAGGAAGATTGGTATAGCTACTGATGTCTTGATAGATCATTGGTTATAGATTTTCTCAGTCACATGTGAGTTTTCCTGGTCCCCTGTATCAATGAGCTCTAGGGCTGACATCTCAGGAAAATATTATTCTAAAGATGAAATTGTACATACTTAATAAGAATAGTGAACTTAGAAAAAAACAATACTTGGCTTCTGGTCTAAACAGTGTTACTTGCTAGCCACATGATCTGGAATACCTTCCTAGGTTTTCCATCTGTATTTTTTTTAATAGCCCATTTTAGGAAGCTTGCGGTAAGATGTCAGTAAAATAAAAAATTATAAAGCACACTGTGACATTTCCTTTTTCTTAATTAAGGGATGGTGCAAATATAACATGGTTAATGCAATTTTAATTAGCTAATTAATATATAAATGACATGAAACTCTTAAAAGGGAGATTGAGTGCTGCTCTTTTCTGAAAATCTGTGACTTTATTTACTGCTTAAAGATTCTGATTTGTTTGGGACAAAGTCTTCATTTATCTTTACTGTTTTTTCCAGTTGTATATGTATCAGCTGTTCCGAAGTTTAGCCTATATCCATTCCTTTGGAATATGCCATCGTGATATTAAACCACAGAACCTCTTGTTGGATCCTGATACAGCTGTCTTAAAACTCTGTGACTTTGGAAGGTAAGCTAGCTTTCTTTTCTTCTCCCTTCCTTCACTCCTCCCCAGTCCCACCCTCCTACCCTGTATGCTCTTTTAAAACTATATGCCTTTGGGTGCACCTGGGTGGCTCAATGGTTAAAGCATCTGCCTTTGGCTTGGGTCATGATCTTAGTACCCTGAGGTTGAGTCTTGCATCAGGCTCCCTGCAGGGAGCCTGCTTCTCCCTTTCCCACTCCCTCTGCTTGTGTTCCTTCTCTCGCTGTCTCTCTCTCTCTCTCTGTCTAATTAATTAATTAATTAATTAACAAAAAACAAACACAAAAAACTGTATGCCTTTTACAGTATCAGTCCAAAAATACCATAGTCCTTATTCAAGGAGTATGCACTATTTACAGATTCTTATAAGAGTAGCTTAATAAATTCTCTTAGAATCATAAATATGTATAGTCTTTTATCCAGCATTTTAATTTGTAGGAATTAGTCCCTTACAAATACTTTAAATTAGAGTATATAGAGAGATTTTTATCATAAGATTGTTTATAAATGTCAGTAGGAAAATGACCAGATAAATTATAGTATATACACATTTAATGTAATACATGGAACTGTAAAAAGGAATAATGTCTTAGAAAAATTAAAAAACAAGATCAGAACTATATAAAGTTTATTCCTTTTTGTGTTTAAAACATGGTATAGCCACATATATATAGGTATATGATTATTTCTGGAATGATAGGTAATAAACCCATAACATTGCCCCTAGGAAGGGAAACAGAGAATATAGTGTGGTTGAGAAACTTGCTTTTTCATTGATGGTACCTTGTATTATTTGAATGTTTTATTATGTGTTTATATTCCTTTCTTAATAAGAACTAATTGTTTTGAAGGTTTTATTTATCTGTTAGAAAGTGGGGGAGAGGCATGCTTGGGGGGTAAGGAGGGAAGGACAGAAGGAGAGACCCTCAAGCAGACTCTGCTCTGAGCAGGGAGCCCAACACAGGACTTGATCTCATGACCCCAAGATCATGACCTAAGCCCAAACCAAGAGTTTGCTGCTGAACAGTTTTTTTTTTTTAAAGTACTAACATTCATTGCTGCATTCTTTTTCATTTCAGTGTTAACCTTAGTAGCAGTGTTTTCTTCCTTTTCCTCTATATTGTGTCTCTTATTCACCTTTTCTGCAAATTCCAGTGTACTTTGTTTTCTTAAACTAAATTCCTTGGTAATATTATATTGTGTAATAAGACGTCATCCTTTTAATCTTCATAGTATTCAGCAACTTGTGCTTCTTGTAATCAATCCTTTCAACATGAAACCAAGCTTATATCCTCGTGTAACTTACTCAGTTAACCTTCTTCCACCTAAATTAGTCTTTCTCCTCTCAGTCCCTAGTACATTGCCGCATAACTTGAATTCCATTTTTTTTCATCCTTACAAATTCTTTTTAGTTCAGCTCTTTACAGATATTGATCCACATCTCCTAATATCTCTATTTCCACCTCTTTGTAATACTTTTGTGTCAGTCCACAGTTTAAATTTTAGGTTTAATATAAGATATATTCTCCATAGGCTGTCTCTTGAGTGTGTCAGAAAAACAAGCACATCTCCTTCAGAGTCAATTCTTAGTCTCACAGAGGTGTGCTCCTTCAGACCATCCCCCTTTTACAGTTAACTGATCTCAGATACCTGTTGTAGGATTCAGCTCATTTTGCAGGCTATAACTCTTCCTTCAACTATAAGAAAAGCTGAAGGTTATTATATCAAACTCTTATCTGATGCTTGAAAAAAGTGCACATAACTGCTGAAATCAGATGAGTTTTACTGTTACGGGATATCTTCCCCACTGAGAGTGACTGACCAGTATGAACTGTAAAAAGAGTGAGACATCAAGTTTAGTAGTTTCTGTTCTCACCATCTTGTCAAAACACTGCTGCTATGGACCATTTTATTGGGACATAGGAATTGCTTTGTTCTGATATATTTAGAACAGGGATCTCACCTCTATGGTAATAGGTCATTTTTAGTAGTGCTGATAAATAACAAAGCTGCTCTTTTTTGTTTGTTTTTAACAGTTGGTTTCGGCAAGTAGAATTTTAGATGCACTTTAGGTTCTTAGTACCAGGTTGGTAGTGACTTGAATAAAACAGTATTACTCTCTTCTAGTGATTTTTTTTTTTTTTTAAACTGGATGAAATAAGGCCTAGAAGTAGCTAAAGGTCTAGTTGGGCTTTCTCAGAACTAACTGTGGTCATTATATTGGTTGCTCTCATCCTTCAAAGGATGGGAAGGAACTTCAAGCCCCATTTGAAGAGAAAGAAGGTAGCTTCATCAAGTATCCGGGAAATCTACAGGATGCAGAGTTTCCAATATTACCTTTTTTGTCTTATAGTGAGTTTTCTGACAATATAATTGGAATCTCTCTTACTAATATTAAAAAAACCCTTTATAAAGTAGAAAGGTTTTATCAGTTAAGCTGAAAAGGTATCTTAATTTTCATGCAGCCAAAAAGCAAGGATTGATATTTGTTAATTTATGAAATCAGTGCTGTGTGTCAGTACTTGGGGAGAATGTTAAAAAAAATAAACTGCCTCCCTCTTCAAAACTTGTAATGAAGGAAGAACAAGTTAAGGTAAGGATTATCATTGACCAGAAATAAAAGAAAGAAAAGAAAGTCCAAACTTCAAAACCTTTGTGACTACTTTCATTTGTCTCTACTCTGATTTCCTATACCTTTACCTCAAAATTTTTCCTTTCCCTGTTACTTACGTTCTTTCTGTTTTGATTTTGTTGTTTGTGTTTATTCCCTGTATTTATCTTTGCTGTCCTTCTATGCCAAAGTAGTTAACTTCTACAGGAGTTTATTTCAGTGTATCTCTAAATTATTTTGAGAGACAGTTCCAAAGAAACTAATGTTTAAAATACATGTCACAAAGTATTTTGGTTAAAAGTTGGATTAGAGAACATGTAACTAAATCTACACAGCAGAGTTAGAATTCAGAGGCTGTGAATCATCTCTGACCTATAGGGGAGGACCTGTCTTATTTATTGAGTAATGAATATTTAGACAATTAATAAATTGACCAACATGGTGGAAAAAGAGAGTAGATTGGGTAAGCCTTGGCATATTTACTCTGATGCTGAAGTCAAGTCATAAGAGAGTGATCAATTTCTGTTTAAAAAACACTCGTGTAAGAAGTAATCATTCTTGTATTATAATCCATTACTGTGTTTTTTGGTGGGTGGAGGTACTTCTTACTTTTCCTGCCCTCCTTTATATTTTAGAGGTAGTATTCAAGGAACAGAAGATAACAGGAAATTTAGCATTTGTCCTTTTATGACTTTCTATTTCTTTTTCCTTAGGTGACAGTTGACAAAGGCATTCTTTAAAAGCTACCTTTTTTTAAAATTACTGTTATGTTAAAATTATAAGTTTCTTTTGTTGGGTAGTTACAGTTCGTATTTTTCTTTTTTTGCCTGTTGTATAATTTAATGATGTGAATCTTAGATAAATGTTCAGGGTTGTGAATGAAAGTTTAGGTTCTTTTAAAGTTTACACTAAGTTTAAAGAAATTATGCTCTTTTTTTTTTTTTTTTTTTTTTAATTAGTGCAAAGCAGCTGGTCCGAGGAGAACCCAATGTTTCGTATATCTGTTCTCGGTACTATAGGGCACCAGAGTTGATCTTTGGAGCCACTGATTATACCTCTAGTATAGGTAAGTACTGAATAGGAGTACAATGGCTTGTAATTATTAATTACATCTTGTTTTTAGTAATTTAGTATTACTAATCTATACTTTCACTTGAATATAAAAATAGGGATGATCTAAAGTCTGTTTCTCCTTAAAGACTGATGTGCAAAAATGTGTAGAGTATTTTAAATGTCAACTTTCAGAATTTAAGATATATTTGTTACTTTTTATTAAGGTTTCTGGGATTTTTTGAGAGGATAATAAAGCTATTCCTTCATAATTGCATGGTTCCACTATGTTTGTTTTTAACTTCTAAAATTTCAAATAAATCCTAAGTGTATCTTTTCTTTCTTAAAATATTAATTCTCAAAAAAAATACTAATTCTCCTGAAATACTAACTTCTGAGCTTGATCACTACTTGGAGAAATTACATCCATATCCATAGGATAGCCACATTGTTGTCATTCCTACTATGCTATCCCAGTTGCTTATTTGCTCTTGAGTCAAGTCACAAAAAAACAATTATTTTTCATTTGTTTGGCTAAACTCACTGATTCTGTAGAAGTCTTCACAAAAGATCTTTAGTGAGTAGAACAAATTGAATAGGGATAATTTGCTTCAATCTTCAGTGACTTCCTCTTCTATCCCATTTTAGGATACTAATAAAAGTGAGCATAGTACTGTCAGCTTCACATGAATGGTAAAGCTAAGAGAGGAGGAGCAACCTTAGGCTAGGTGTACACGTGGCTGTCAGAATTATTTTATTGTTACGTTCTGTTTCTGAAGAGAATTCCTTAGTCCAAAAACAGAACCAAAAGCATGCAAATACCAAACCAACCAATCAAAAAGAATCCCTGGTTACAGAACTCTAAGAAAAACCAGAATGTGGACAGTTTTTGTCTTTTAATACAAGTGGAAATTTTCTGATATGAACACAGGCCTCTAAACAGAAACACATTACCATTTTTATTTTGTCTAAAGGACAAAAATGCCAAAGAGCAATTTGATTTGTGCCAAGGGACCCAGTTTTACTTATCATTTCTTTTGCACCATTAGTGCAAATGTCAACACAGTGGAAAAGGTAGATAGTATCTTGGTATTCTTATGAAAATAGTTTTACCCATTAGGACCTCTTTTAAAGGTCCAGGGGGCCCAGAGCTCTGCAGACCATACTTTGAGACCTGCTACACTGGAAGATAGTATAATCGTGTGTGTGTGTGTCCCCGTGTGTGTATGTAATGCTGACAGTTTCATCATTGCTGTTATATGGCCTATGTTAAGGGACAAATGAGAAAGAGCAAAAAGGGTATTTTGGTTGGAGTAGAACTAGATTTGAGTTCTAGGTCTGTTACTACTTAGCTAAGCTATCGTGTGGAGATTGCTAACAGTTCTACCTACCTTTCTGAGTTGATGTGAAGATTAAATAAAATATTAATGAAAGTACTAAAGAAATGGAAGATGGTATTTGTTTCATGCTGTTTTTTAACTTGACTCTCTCCAAGAGCAAATTCCAGCCCTTTATCTTTGGAAATATCCTTGGACTTTCCAGCTGCTCTATATTTTATTCAAATATATGATACTGATCATTCACATACCAGATATAAGGATGAGTTGTGGTCACCTATTTAGGGTCACCCAAAATAATTGCAGTTTGCTTCCTTTAAAAAAGTCATGACCACATCATGTGACACATTAATAAGGCATGTATTAAAAAACTCACTACCCGCTTAAGAGTGCATTACTTCTATAAATGTCCGTGTGCCTTAGCAGTTCTATGGAATTATCTTGCAAAAGAAGAGCATTTTAGTCCATTTTCTCTATTAGGAATCACTTATCTGGATGTTATGAGTGCCTCATTTCCAATAGCCACCTTTGTATGGCTAATGCCAGAATCTGACTTTCTAGGCTTAGGACTTATACCCCACTGATTCAACTTTGGTCTTTTGAACCCTAATAAGCCTGGATTTGACCTCCCTTTTTAGACTTGGGTGTTTCCTCTCATGACTCTGGTGATTTGAAGACAGAAACAAAAGTATTAAGAATGTGCTAATGCAGATACATTTTAGAAATATTTTTAACAGTGATGTTTGAAATGGGAGAGTAGCTGGTTCTGAGTAGATTATTGTCCTATTTGTATATAACCAGAGCTCAGGCTGATGGCTCTGATTATATTATCTTACTGAGAAATGGCAGAGAACAAATGGTTCTTCAGGATGAAGAATTGAATTTATAGACCCTCAAAGAAGCAGTTAGTTATTCTCTGACAGTGGTGTCTCGATTGGGAATTGAAATTGGGTTCCAGGTATAGCTCTGCTATTCAGTAGCTTTACCTTGGACAAGTCCCTGATCTTTATTGTGCCTCAGTTTTCTTATCTGTGAATTAACTATGTTAAACTAAATGGTCTTGAAAGATTACTTTTACCAGGAATGAGCATTAAGTATGAAGCAGAACACTATTTTGGTTGAAATCCCCAAATAACCAGATAAGTCAATGGGCCAAAGTGCTTATTTTATTATACCTCCTGTTTTATTCTATTTGGAGAATATTATTCATTTGTCCCATTTTGTATGAACAGAACAGAAGAGATTTTGGTTTCTCCCAGAAAGTGAATGGTAAATACCTTGGTTTTGGTAGTTTGCATGAGTTAACATTGAGGACCATTGCTTTGTTGCCACCTGAATTTTAGGATTATTAGTCTGTGGCAACCACTAAGCAATAGTGTTAATGGTTTATTCCTTGTCCCCTATATTTGTACCTAAATCCAGCATAAGAAAGTATTTCCCGTGGTTTTTTAATAAATATTTATTTCCCTGTAGTTTTTCCAGCCTTGTCTTCCAAGATGAATTATTTTCTATTGTAAAGAAATGAGTGCATATTACCTTCCATCTGATTGGCTAGGTAAAGGCATATTTTTAAACTTAGATCAAAATAAAGCCTTTATGTTAATGAAGATATATATCTTTTCTCCCTCCATCTTAAGAGTTAGTATTATTTGCTTTGAGTGAAGTAAAGTGTTCTCAGCAGGTTTTAATATTTGCTTCATTTAGCTATTACCTAGTATATCAAGGAGGGCTCTTTTTGGTCAGTGCTTGCAAAATAGGTGTCTTGGTTATCATTGCTTAGAACTGGACAAGATCAACTTGAATTTCTTACATAAATTTTTTGTCATTGTTTTCCTGTGTCAGTAAAAAGTTAGTCACTGGCAGGGATTTCTTATCCTTCTTGGTAATGCATTTTACCATATCAGACCTCCTAAATTATTAGTTGACCCCATGCTATTTACCATTCTTCTCCTTTCTTACTGGTAGATGAGAAGGCCCACCAGAGATTTATGTTCATCTTCTAAAGCACTTGATTGTTGGTTCATATAAAACCCAGGAATCTCAGGCATCCAGAAACTGAAAATTAGCTTTTCCTTGCAGAAAGTCTTAAGGGTGAGCTATATATAGATTGACCATACAGTTTAACTTCTTATTTGGTAATATTTTTAAAAGAGAAAGAGGATGCTATTAGTAATTATCTAAGGACAATAAATCTAAACCAGGACTATCTTGGGTAAGCCAGGATTGTATCCTTTAAATTATTTTTTAATTAATTAAAATTATTTATAAATTATTAAAACGTATTTAAATTATTTTTTAAAAGTTTACTCTCAGAATTGAGGCTTCCATTTTTTTTTTCTCCCTTAAAATGTTTTAATTTTACAACAAAATAATACACTGGCAGGCTCATATCTCACATACCCATCCCAGTTTGGACTTACTATCCCTCCTTAACGTTATTTTTTTCTTTCCTCATTTATATTTCCACTTTTTTCCTCCTCTCCTTACTCTTTCTGCTTGGTTTCTGACTGTGCTTGTGTTCATGTACCTTGATACTCATTCTCACGTCTCTTATTTCTGTTTGTGCTTTTCTTTGCTATGATGCAGCTCCTCTTTTCCCTAACCTCCTGTCACCTTGTACTTTTTTTTTTTAACATGAAAAATTCATGTATTGAAAAACTAAGCACAGAAAACTTCTAATTGGCTAAAATAAGCAATTTACTCTTAAATAATTTTATTTTTTGTAGATGCTATATATAGTCAACTTCTTATCCACCTTACCACCTGGATATGCCATAACAGCATGACAATTTACATATTGAAAATTAATGATTATCTCTCTAATCTTAACCTTGACCTCTTTGTATTTCCCTTTGTCTTTTTTTAAGTTTTTATTTAAATTCCAGTTATTTAACATACAGTGTAATATTAGTTTTAAGTGTACAATACAGTGATCGAACACTTGCATACAAAACCCAATGCTCATCACAAGTACACTCCTTAAACCCCATCACCTATTTGACCTATCCTCCACCCACCTCACCTCTGATAACCATCAGTTCCTTATAGTTCCTTATAGTTGAGTCTGCTTCTTTGTTTGCTTCTCTCTCTTTTTTCCTTTGCTCATTTGTTTTGTTTCTTGAATTCCACATATGAGTGAAATCATATGGTATTTTTCTTTCTTTGACTTATTTTGCTTAGCATAATACTCTCTTGCTCCATCCTTGTCTTTCTTTGCAAATGGCAAGATTTTCATTGTTTTTATTGCTAAGTAATATCCCTTCGTGTGTGTGTGTGTGTGTGTGTGTGTGTGTGTGTGTGTGTTATGTGTGACCATTCATCCATTAATGGTTCCATAATTTGGCTACTGCAGATAATGTTGCTATAAACATTGGGGTGTGTGTATCCCTTTGGGTTAGTATTTTTGTATTCTTTAGGTAAATACCTAGAGTGCAATTGCTGGGTCTTGGGGTAGTTCATCTATTTTTAACTTTTTGAGGAAATTCCATACTGTTTTCCAGAGTGGCTGTACCGGTTTGCATTGCTACTAGCTAGCAGTGGAAGTGGGTTCCCCTTTCTCCACATCCTCGCCTTCACCTTTTGTTTCTTGTGTTGTTGATTTTAGTCATTCTGACAGATGTAAGGTAATAGCTCATTGTAGTTTTGATTTGTATTTCCCCAATGAACAGTGATGTTGAACATTTGTCTTTTGGCCATTTTCCCACATTTTGGGAAAATGTCTATTCATGTCTTCTGCCCATTTTTTAATTGGAATATTTACTTTTGCGTGTGTGTTGAGTTTTATAAGTTCTTTATATATTTTAGATACTGACCTTTTAACAGATTTGCCATTTGCAAATATCTTCTCCCAATCTGTCAGCTCTCTTTTCATTTAACTGATTGTTTCCTTCCATGTGCAGAAGCTTTTTTTATTTTGATCAATCCTAGTTGTTTATTTTTGCTTTTGTTTCCCTTGCCTCAGGAGACATATCTAGAAAGAAGTTGCTGTGATTGATGTCAGAGAGGTTATTGCCTGTGTTTCTCTCTAGGATTTTTATGATTTCAGGTCTCACATTTAGGTTTTTAATCCATTTTGAATTTATTTTTGTGTTTGATGTAGGAATGCATGTGTTTGATGTAAGAAAGCAGTTTCATTCTTCTTCATGTTGTGCTCCAGTTTTCCCAACACCATTTGTTGAAGAGACTGTCTTTCCCATTGGATATTTTTTCCTGCTTTGTGGAGGATTAATTGTTGTGGGTTCATTTCTGGGTTTTCTGTTCTGTTGATGTATGTGCCTATTTTTAGCAGTACCATATTGTTTCAATCACTACAGCTTTGTGTGATATAACTTGAAGTTCAGAATTGTGATGCCTCCAGCTTCTCTTTTCTTTTTCAAGTTTGCTTTGGCTATTTGGGGTTTTTTGTGGTTTTAAGATTGTTTGTTCTAAGTCTGTGAAAATTGCTGGTGGTATTTTGACAAGAGATTGCATTAAATGTTGATTTGGGTTGTATAGACATTTCAACAATATTTGTTCTTCTGATCCATGAGCATGGGATATCTTTCCTTTTCTTTGTGTCATCTTCAGTTTCTTTCCTCAGTGTTTTATAGTTTTCAGAGTACAGATCTTTTACATCTTTAGTTAAGTTTATTCTTTTGGTTTTTTGGAGCGGTTGTAAATTAGGGACTGATTCCTTAATTTCTCTTTCTGCTGTTTCATTATTGGTGCATAAAAATGCAAAAGATTGTGGTACATTGATTTTTTTATCCTGTGAGTTTACTGAGTTCCTTCATCAGTTCTAGCACTTTCTAGTGGAATCTTTTGGGTTTTCTAAATAGAGTACCATGTCATCTGCAAATCAAGAAAGTTTATTCTTACTTGCCAGTATGGATGACTTTTATTTCTTTTTGTGGTCTGATTGCTGTGACTAGGACTTCTAGTGCTATGTTAAATACCAGTGGTGAGAGTGGATATCCCTGTCTTGTTCTTTACCATAGGGGAAAAGCTCCCAGTTTTTCCCCATAGAGGATGATACTAGCTGTGAGTTTTTCATATATGGCCTTTTTTTTTGTTGAGGTATGATCCCTCTAAACCTACTTTATTGAGAGGTTTTTTTTTTTATCATGAATGGATATTATACATGCTTTTGTTGAATCTACTGAAATGATCATATGGTTCTTGTTCTTTCTTTTATTAATGTAGTGTATCAAGTTGATTGATTTGTGAATATTGAACCATACTTGCAACACAGGAATAAATCCCACTTGATCATTGTGAATTTTTTAAAATGTATTGTTGGATTCAGTTTGCTAGTATTTTATTGAGAATTTTTAGATCCATGTTCATCAGGGATATTATCCTATAGTTCTCTTTTTTATTGGAGTCTTTAGGTGATTTTGGTATCAGGATGATGCTGGCCTCATAGAATGAGTTTGGAAGTTTTCCTTCCTTTTTCTGTTCTTCAGGGTTTGTGAAATAAAATTTATTCCTCTGTCTTTGCATTTAAAAATGGAAATATATTTAAATACATTCTTTCATCAGTTATATTATAACACAAAAGTCAACCATTTAAAGCTTAAAATTTTTTTACCAGAATTTGCATTGGTTTAAAACTCTGTATAGAGATTGAACACTTGTTTGTTGTTTTTTTGTAAGCACTACCAATGTACAGAGTTGTATCACTTTGACTTATTTTAAAATATGATAAGTAGATAATCATACCCTATGTTTTGGTGCTATAATCCCATCTTGGTTGTTGAAGATTTGAACACCTGATATTTGATAATTAAATGGACTTGACCCTTTGTTAGAATTTGCCTATTGGCCTTTTTCCTCTTTGGTAAGTTTAACACTACAGGGATAATTTGATGTCTTTCTCCCTCGGCTTTGGATTGTACAGTTTTTTGCTTGTGACATTTACTCTGTGATCAAAGTAAAATTAGGAAATATATACAAATAGTTTTCAATGCAACTTAAGCTACAAGCATTAATAACTCTTAGTAATGATAACTCTTGTTTTCTTTTCTTTACAGACGTATGGTCTGCAGGCTGTGTGTTGGCTGAGCTGTTATTAGGACAACCAATATTTCCAGGGGACAGTGGTGTGGATCAGTTGGTGGAAATAATCAAGGTGAGAAGTTTGAATCAGAATTTTTGAATTGCAGGGAGTTTTGTTGTTATTCTAAGAATCCATATCATCCACACCAATGAAAAACTTAAGAAATGGAGAAAGTGATCCAATATCCCATAAAAAGGTCAGCTACAGAAGAGTTATAAGAACACAGCCTCTTGGTTTCTGTTTCTCTTCTGTTATATGATCATATAAAAGGTATCTTTGATATCTGATGCAAAAAAAAATTGGATATATCTCTTATTTAAATTACTTAAATGCCATAAGATCATTAAAATATATAAAAACCAAATGAAACCACAAGCTATGTGTATTCTTACTCACGATGTCCTCTCTGCTCCTAATAGTCTGCTGAGCACATGGTGCTTATATTTTTCAATATATAAGTATTTGTAAAATGAAAGAATGACCTGTCTACTTGTATAAGCAGACCACTGATAGAAGCAGAATTTTGACTTATGAGTTTAACATAAGTTAATTTATTAGATCTTATAAGCACTTTTACTAACAACACCATACTTAAAATATTATTACCTTGGAATTAATATTGTCTCTTAACAGTAAGGCTGAGGTTTTAATTGATTTTTTTAAATGTAATTTTTTAAAATTCTTAATATTTGAGACCTTAAAGTTCCCACCCTCTTAAAAAAAAAAATCTAGTGTCTGTATATTTAGACCACTCGATTGCTTCATTCTAAGGTTACAGTTTGTCCAAAGCAACACCTGCTGTCTTTTGGGTTTTAGTCTTGATTTGCTAAATATTTCTTAGAAATGTAAAATTCAGAATCTCCTTAGAGGTCATGTAGTCCAGTTCTCCAATCAATGAAAGAACCATCTTAGTTATATTCCTGACAGATGGATTTCCAGTGTTTCCTTGAATACTTCCAACATCAAAATACTACTTTGGGATTCAGTCTGTTCTGTATCTAAACACCTTGAATTTAGTTTTTCTTTGCTGAGCCATAACTCCTCAGTAGCTTTTATCAGTTATACACAGGACTATGATTACATTACTTAAAACTCCTTGTACTTCATTCTGTAAAATTATGTCACTTTTGGTAAGGTGGTGTTGCTAAATGTTAATGTGTGCGAGTATGGTTAAAAAGATCAGCAAATGATCAGAAATCTTCCTTACTATCCATATGACATTTTTATGATTTGCACCTGAGACCTCTGTGGTATTTGCGGTCTTTTTGGGGTGACTATCTTTTAGTTTCAAGTTAAATAAGTTCAGATAGTTTGGTCATTTGATTTCCTAAAAGCCCATTCCCCATTATTCAAATTAATACTCTAATACAGGGGTTGGCAGACTTTTTCTTTAGAGAGCTAGATAAAATATTTTAGGTTTTGGGAGCTAAAGCACAAATCAAGGAAGGATGTCCTAGAGATATGCAACAAGAGAAAACACATTTCACTGTGGAAATTTATAATAATTGAGTACAAATTTTTTGTAATACAAATCTACTAATTAGAAGACTGGAGTTCCTTGGAGGGGGGGCTGTAACATTTCTTTTCATTGAGATTCAGAGTTAGTTTTCTCTGTCATCAAATTGGTTGCAAATTATTATCTGTAAAATCAGTCCTTAGTTCATAGGCCCAACAAAAACATGAGGTGAAAGCCTGGGGTAAAAGAAATGCTGAATGGGGGAAAAAAAAAGAAATGCTGAATAGTTGCACCATAGTATGGGTTAAACTAGTTTACACTTGATGTACTTGAGCTCACCGTACTATAATTCTGTGGGCATATTGCTATTCTATTTGTCATTTATGTTCAGTTTATTAGAATTATGTTGCTTTTCTATGGATTATAGTTTAGAACTTTGTGATGATTTATTGTTTGTCATTAATTTCAGTTCATACTTGATACAATGAAATTACTGTATCTCATGCTTGCCATCATATCTTATAAACCTTTATATCTAGAGCTTTTTGCATCACCACTATTATAATCCTTTTAATTCAGTTTTCTTCTTAGTTTGTATTTGTTTAATAGTAGAAACTATCAGTTTGTTATTAATGATTTAACACTTCATTTTTATTTAGGGCTTATTTGTTTTAAGTTGTCCATGATTAATTTGTAGTAGTAGGCCAACTCTAAAACGAAACACTCTTTTCATTAATGTGTTATCTTGTCCTCTTGCATTTATATGTGAGGAACATAGTCATAACCCTGCTGTAGTTCCAAGATGACTGTCGATACATTTTTTTATTTTATTTTATTTATTTATTTGTTAGAGAGAGAGCAAGCGAGCACAGGCAGACAGAGAGGCAGGCAGAGGCAGAGGGAGAAGCAGGCTCCCTGCAGAGCAAGGAGCCCGATGTGGGACTCAATCCCAGGACGCTGGGATCATGACCTGAGCCGAAGGCAGCCGCTTAACCAACTGAGCCACCCAGGCGTCCCTGTCGATACATTTTTTGAAGGTGATATAAAATAAGGGAATTAGGATCCCAGAGCACTTTGGAATATCCAGCTTCTTGATCTGTTTTAGAGTTTTAAGCATAACTCCCCAGAATAAATGAGATCCCAGTATTAGTTTACCACCCGTTTGGTGACCTGAAGTTTATACATTACATTGAGATTAATAGACCTTGTGTTGTGTGTGTGAATAGCATGACTCTAAATCCTATTGCACGGAGGTTAAATGAACATTATACAGGTTTTGTGTATGTGTTTAATATAGCTCTAAAATCTTGTTGAACCTGTATTTCTGTTCCCTAAATATTTAATATCTCCGATGTTTCACTGAAATAAAAATTCATAATTAATTCTAATGTAGTAACTGTTCTGGTTTTCCTGATCTAAATCATAAATTAGAAAAGAAGTTGTATAGGTTAGCTTTCAAAGTTGAGTGTTACAAAAACACATTTTACATTTTAAACAGATATGGTCATTATTGCTAATCAGGAGTTCAGGAATAGATTTGAATTTTATATGAAATGTGGTTTTGTAAGCGCCCAAATCAGTTCTTAGTTTTTTTGAGGTAATAGCAATTAGGGAATCCATAAAAACCTTCTCTTTTCTGCTACTTTCCCTTTAAAATTTCATGGGGATTCCTTTGGAGTATCTGGAGGTAGCTGAACCCCCCTGTAAAATACTCTTCTCTCTGAATCTGAGTTTATGCAAAAAAATGAACAGTCATCCAGCAGACTTCAAGTATTTTATATGTGGTAGACTTGCCTCATTACTTTACAAACTTTCTGAGTAGTGTTGATTTTTTTCTTTATAATTGTGTGTCATTATCCAAGGGCACCAGAATAGTTTCCAATAAAGATTTAAATTGAATTAAGCTGCAAGACAGTCATTGTTCATTCATGAATTTGGAATTACCTAGGAATTAATAAGAAAAGTTGTGATTGTTGTATATGTTCATTAAATTTTATTGGCTCAGATCTCCATGCCAATAATTTGTAGCATGAGTAATAAGTTTTATAAACTGAGCTTAACTTCATCTTATTCTCACCAACCTTTTTAATCTCCTCTCTCCCTACCCTCTAATAAGAAGACTTCTGCAAAATATTTAGGACAAATCCAATTATGTTATTGTCAACTAAGTTAAAAGTATAAAGCAGAATAGAATTGAAAGTCTTGAAAAAAATCATGCCAAGCCTGAAGTACACTTAATTTTCAGAGGTTGATTTCATACGTAGGATTGTTAGATCAGGATTTCATTATGCCAGGGACTTCTTAAATAAGATTTATTTTTCTTAAATTCTTCCTTAAAATACTAGTTAAAATAACCACAAGAAATATCTGACGTGGTTTCATATATCTGATGAAAAATACAGTATTTGGGGAGACCCTGTACCAGGCATTTCACAAATATTGGTTCAGTGACATAGCATTGTCCCATGGCACCTCTGCTGTCAGTCATAGCAATACAGTTATTTAGAAAAGAGTCTTCTGAAGACTTGGAGGAGGTACCTTTTTTTAAATGACAATAACTTTTTTTTAATATAATTATGCTGTATTTTCTATGCCCAGTTCAGAAGACTGAGAAAACACAGGCATACAAATACAAAGAATAGAACAAAAACAGTTACTCTTCTGGCACATCATGAAAAATAACTTCTATAAATATTTTTATATCCTTTTCTGTGCATATATATGTTTAAATAAAAATGACATGAATAATCCATTTCTCACAAGAAGCATATTTTGACTAAGTGATCTTTGAAAATGACTAGATTCTGGTGTATGATTATATTCTGAAGTACATAATTGATATTGAGAAGAATAGCATTATGAAGGTAAAGTGATATATTATTGCCTTGGAAAGAAATTACATGATTTATTTGACTTCTCAAAGATTTGATCATTAACTTATATAAATGGCATGTACCCCGTATTCCCCAAATGAATTGAAGTTGAAGCACTTTATGAGCTCTGGACCTGGGAAAGCTATAAATTTTACTAGCAGTTTATTTTCCCCCTCCAAATTCTAAAATATAAATTTCAAGTAAGGAAAGGGAAACTCAGTGCAAAGTTTAATATCTGGGTTAAAGTTCACAAAACCAAAAGTTTGAAAGAAACCAATTTTTTTTTTTGGTAGAATTTCAAATTTTAAATTAATTAGTGTTTGTAGAGATATGCCTTTATTTACCATAAACATCTACTTACGTTTAGTAATAATTTGACCATTGCTTTCTAATGGAAGGGTTTTAGAGCAGAATTAGTCAGAGTCCCATCTCTTGATGATAGAATTTCAGTAGCTTCCATAAGTTTTAGATTTGAATATATCTCTTTTAGAAAAACATGACATTAAACATACAGATACGTAAATTATTTGTAGTAATAAAATTGTTATAAGGCAATTAAAGTTACTTAGTTTCTCTTAAAAAACAACTTTTACTAAATTGTTTAATTTCTCTTAGCACTAATTACTCAACTTAGATATCTGCCTAGGTAGCTCCTATATAGGTAAGAGCTAATAAAATCTTATCTTTAGTAGAAGCTTTATTAAGAATTTGAAAGTAGGAAACAGTAAGAATCCAAATAATCTTTTGATTTTGTTATTACAGCTAAGTAGGTGGGCTTATGATGCCTATCAGCAGAGGAAGATTTAGAAGAAAAAAGATTTAGCAGTGGAGAGTGGAATTAAGGGGAGAGGCCAAGGAGAGGATTTTCACTTTATATTGTTCTGTGATGTTGATTTTTTTCAAACAGTCTTACCTTTTAGTGGTCACAGAGACTATGAAAACAAAAATGTTTTCAATTGTTTTGTGCTGGAATCTTTTATTAGCAAACAAATAAAAACATATTAAGAGCCACATTTTATTATAAATGTTTGCCTAAATAATTGTTTTCCTGGTCTTCCAGTTTGATTGATCACTGTTTATAGTATAATTTAGACAAAGAGATCAGTGATTACTTGGCTTCTCAAAAGTCTGCATTTTCAGGTATTAGGAAACTACTGCCAATCACAAAAGCTGCCACTCATTGAGACTTTACGTTGCATCAGGCATTCAGCTAAGCACTGGACATACAATACATTTAATCCTTACATTAATCCTAGGGAAATGATGGTGATTACCACCACCACCATATCCGGGAGAGGTTGGGTGATTCACCCAATTTACCAGTTTACTCAATTTTATAGCTCTGGGAGAAAAATATGATCCTTATGGCAACTTGATATCCAGAACTGATTGAACCATATTTATTATGTATTATCTATAAAATTTTATTATATATAATCGTTAATATTATATATTATGTATAATATATAAAATGTGATCACAAACTAAAGGAAAAAGGCCCTAAATCTTATTATAATGAATATACCAGATCAGTTCAAGATGTCTTTGGACTAGGTCTAATTGTGCTTCATCTAAAGTAATCAAAGTTATAATGGTGGATTTCTTGGCTTTCAAGTACAGCTCAACCTTAACTTTGATTATATTTGTTTAGCAAATGTTATAGATTTTCAGTTATCCTATCCCCCTATTATGGCTTGTTCACCTGTATGCATCATTCTCCTTTCCTGGCTTAACATTTTCACTATCAAATAATCTCTCACACAGAGCTTTAAGATATTAAGCCAAACTTTAATAAGTATAAAAATATTTACTTTCCCAAGATTTTTGATGGATCCGTGATGTGTCTTTGCTAACATGCTTATGGAGTTTAATCATATATTACCTGGTGACATTTCTTATAGTCTAGAGCTCTTGTGTTGGTAACAGATCACAGGAACAGTATATTAAACTTAATTCTGTCTCTTTTTTCCACTTTCCAGAACATGTAAGTATACCTCATCATACATTATGGTACATTATGGTATACACTTTCACTTATATATATTGTTTGTAATTATAAACAAAATATTTGATTAAATTTGATTTGATTAAATTTTTCCATGTTTATTACTGACTGGAACAGCAATTTTTAATAATTTTTGGATCCTGGACCACTTTGAAAATCTGTTTATAACAATGGACTCTCCTCCAGAAAAACGCATACATACCAGAATTTGACATATACTTTCGGGTGATTCTTGGGCTTTCTGAAGCTCATCCAGAAACCCTAGGTTAAATATCCCTATACTAGTACAAGGTACTATGGTTATACTTTTTGTTAACTGTATAGTGACTATTACTTCAGCATTTTTTAAAGTAAGTGGGTAAAGGAGCCACTAGGTAATTATTTTAATGTAGTTGCTCATCTGCATTTTTATATTAAATTTAGTGTTTTCCATAGACCAAAAGAATACCAGTTTTAACTTAACTACTGTGAAATTTTACTGGCTCTACAATAACTTACTCATACTTGATTAAATCTCTGTGTACTATAGGTGTGGAAAATGGTTTCCTGGCAATGTGACCCAGTTCATCTTTTGACTTGAGAATGACATCCATTTGAAATCTTTACTTTCCCCAAAATAACCAGTGTGAGATAATTTAGTAAGTTGCCAGTATATGTTTTATCTAAAGAAATTTTTACACACAAATGAAGTTTCATGACATTGTCACCTCAAAAGTAATTTACTGATATTCATAATTTAGGATCTGTGTCAAAAAAACATTCATAAGATTACTCATATTGAGATATACGTACCCTTAGCAACTACACATTCTTTTGCACAGTTGCATTTTGAATTCCTTTGTGTATTTGCTTACTCTCATGGCTCTAGTTTAATATATTATTTTTCTTTGGCATAAAGTATGTAAAGGGGCAGTTGAGAAATGGGTCAGAGTCAGAAATCTGTCAGGTTAACAGCATTCATAATCCAGACCCTAATTTCAAGACCAGTGTTGAGAAATCTCTGCTTCCTTTTTTTAGCAAAAGGTTAGAAATGTTGAGAGCAATGATTCTTAACAGTTGAGCAGTGAAAAAGACATAAAGAAACACTGGAATCGTAGAGAGGGTCATTTATAGTTATAAAAGTGTACTGAATCCTGTATCATATTTATAAAACAAAATGTTTTGTTTTATTGATACAAATGATAGAAAGAAAACATGAGAAAAATCACTAGTGTTAGTGATTCTCAGAGGAAGCAAGAGTTGGGTGATGTGTGAATAAAATATTTACATGTCTTGGGGGCACTTGGATGCTCAGTTAGTTAATTGTCTGCCCTCTGCTCAGGTCATGATCCCAGGGTCCTAGAATCAAGTCTCACATTGGGCTCCCTGCTCAGCAGGGAGTCTTCTTCTCCCTCTCTCTCTCTCCTTTTCCCTCTCCCTCTGCCTCTTCCCAAGCTTGCTCTCTTTTGTTCACTCTCTCTCTCTCTCAAATACATAAATAAAATCTTCTTTTTAAGATTTTATTTATTTATAAATCTATAAATTTATAGATAAATTTATAAATATAAATTATTTCTAAAATCTCCTTTTACGATTTTATTTATTTATTTGATAGACAAGAGATCACAAGTAGGCAGAGGCAGGCAGAGAGAGAGAGGAGGAAGCAGGCTCCCTGCTGAGCAGAGAGCCCGATATGGGGCTCTGTCCCAGGACCCCAGGATCATGACCTGAGCTGAAGGCAGAAGCTTAACCCACTGAGCCACCCAGGTGCCCCTGTAAATAAAATCCTTAAAAAATATATTTACATGTCTCAAAAGGGGGTGTGATATTTTTAAAGTTAGAAAAACAAAATGGATTTTTTTCCTAACTCTGAAGAGATTCTGATCTCCTCCCTACCCCCACCCCCCACTACCATACCGCTGCCACCCCTTTCCTTTTTTTATTCCTTTGTGAGCATACTACTTTGGTTGCGATTCACCTAGGAAAGAAAGGTCTTTTTTGACTCCTGTGAATATGTGTTAGCCAAGAATGACTTACTTACATTCAAGAGTTTGCTGAATCAAAACAATAGCTACCTTTTTGGGGAAACGAGAGGACTTGTTTCCAAGTATAAAATTTTATTCAAGGGCGCCTGCGTGGCTCAGTTGGTTAAGCAGCTGCCTTCAGCTCAGGTCATGATCCCGGAGTCCGAGGATCGAGTCCCACATTGGGCTCCCAGCTCCACGGGGAGTCTGCTTCTCCCTCTGACCTTCTAGCCTCTCATGCTCTCTCTCACTGTCTCTCAAATAAATAAATAAATCTTTAAAAAAAATTTTATTCAAGAAATAAAGAGAGTGAAAGCAGTCTTTAAAAAGACTAATGAAACTGGAGTAATTGTACTTCCAATTTTAGAAACTTACTATGTGACTGTTGTAATCAAGAGAAGTGCATATACAATGGGATGGTATTTGGCTGTAAGAAAGAAGGAAATCCTGCCATTTTCAACAACATGGTTGGGCTTTAAGGGCATTACCCTAATGGAGATAAGCCTGACAGAGACAAATACTGCATGGTATCACTTATATGTGAAATTAAAAAAAGGAAAGAAAGAAAAAAGTCATAATCATAGAAAGAGAGAGTGGAAAAGTGGTTGCCAAGGGCTGGGGAGTGGGAAGAAATGAGGAAAGGTTGGTAAAAGATACAGACTTTCAGCTGTGAATAAGGTCTAGTGATCTGATGTATAACATGGCAACTATAGTTGATAACACTGCATTATTTAATCAAAATTTTCTAAGGGAGTAGAACTTAAATGTTCTCAAAAAAAAAAAAGATAAAAATGTCTGGTGATGTATGTGTTAAAAAGATGGTGGAAATCCTTTCACAATGTATTTATACATCAAATCAGGATGTACACTTTATATGTCTTATAATTTTGTCAGTCATGCGAAAAAAAGAGAAAGAAAAAAAGACATAGTGGCACAAGCATAGCCCTATAGATCAATGAATTAAAATTGAGAGTCCAGAAATAAACCTTTACATTTAAGGTCATATGACAAGGGTTCCAAGGCAATTCAGTGGGGAAAGAACAGGCTTCTTAGAGCTTGGAACTAAATATCCATATGCAGAAGAGTGAAGCTGGACTCCTACCTCATACTGTATTATAAAAACTAACTCAAAATGGATCAAAGACCTAAAGGCAAGAGCCACAACTGTAAAACTTTTGGAAGGAAACCTTTGTGACCTCCAATTAAAAAGTGATTTCTTAGATATGACACAGAAGACACAAACAGTAATAGAAAAAATAAATACATTGAACTTCATCAAAATTTAAAACTTTTTCAAAAAAACATAAAAACCCACAGAATGGGAGAAAAATTTTACAGATCCTATATGTTATAAGGTACTTATATTCAGAATATGTTAAGAACTCTTACAACTCAACAGTAAAAAGAGCCCAATAAAAAAAGAGTAAAAGATGCTTAACATCCTTAGTCATTAGAGAAATGCAATTCAGTACCATAATAAATACATCACGTGGGGCACCTGGGTGGCTCAGTGGGTTAAAGGCACTGCCTTCGGCTCAGGTCATGATCTCAGAGTCCTGGAATCGAGCCCCGCATCAGGCTCTCTCCTCAGTGGGGAGCCTGCTCCCCCCTCTCTCTGCCTACTTGTGATCTCTCTCTCTATCAAATAAATAAAATCTTTTAAAAAAATAAATATATCACGTTCACTAGGATAGCTAGAATAAAAAGACAAACAATAACTAGTGTTGGTGAGGATGTGGGGAAATTAAAACCCTCACACATTGGGACGCCTGGGTGGCTCAGTTGGTTAAGCAGCTGCCTTCGGCTCAGGTCATGATCCCAGCGTCCTGGGATCGAGTCCCACATCGGGCTCCTTGCTCGGCAGGGAGCCTGCTTCTCCCTCTGCCTGCCACTGTCTGCCTGTGCTCTCTCTCTCTCTCTCTCTCTCTGACAAATAAATAAAAAAACAAAAACAAAACAAAAAAAAACCCTCACACATTGCTGGTGGGATTGTAGAATGGTGCAAACCAAAAACGGTTTATAGAATTACCATAGAATTACCATATGAACCAGCATTTCCATTCATAGGTCTGAACCTCAGAAAATTGAAAACACATGTCCACACAAAAACTTACACACAGATGTTTAAAGCAACATCATTTATAGCCAAATAGCGGAAACATTTCAAATGTTCACCATCTGATGAATGGATAAAGAAAATGTCAAGCATGAAAGGCCCCATGTTGTGTGATTCCATTTATGTGAAATGTTCAAAATAAACACATCTGTTTAGATCTGTTAGACAGGAAGTAGATAAGTGGTTGTCAGGAGCTTGGGAGGAATGGGAATGAAAGTGATTGTTCTTGGGTATAGTGTTTCATTTTGTGATGAACATGTTATAAAATTAGATGACAGTGATGGTTGTACACCTCTGGGAATATACTAACAACCACCAAGTTGTATACCTTAAAGGAATAAATTTCATAATATGTGAAATATATCTCAATAAAGATGTTATTATTTAAAAAGAATATGGGCATCTATTTGTGGAACTCTTGGTAAGGTAGCTTTGTTTCCACCATATTTTAAGGAAGGCAGTGAACTCTGACCATAATTTTGCTAAGGACTCAAGAAGACTTCTCATATTTATACATCTATTCCCTGGCTCCCAGAAAGAGAGGGGGAACAGATCAAGTTAAGTGACAGATGGTGTAAGGGTGAATGGGTAAGAGCTAGACACATAAAGGGACCCTTCTATACTAGTTCATTCCCCCTAGGCCGAAAACTGTAAATTAGCCAAATCATTTAGTCATATTCAAATAACATGATAACTTGCTGCCCTTTTCAATGAAGTTCTTTTTTTTTTTTTTTTAAGATTTTATTTATTTATTTGGCAAACAAAGATCACAAGTAGGCAGAGAGGCAGGCTCCCTGCTGGGATCATGACCTGAGCTGAAGGCAGAGGCTTTAACCCACGGAGCCACCCAGGCACCCCTTCAATGAAGTTCTAATGAGATTTTAAAATTCATTCTGCTCTTATTAGGGCTTTTTATTCCTTGCCTTTTGGAATTTGGAAGGGAGAAACCACAAAAACAAGAATTTCTTATTCCAAAATTTCAATCAGATATTATAGGGAAGATGTAGAAATTGGATAAAATCTACATAGCTTGAAAGGTATTGTAGTGAAATTTTTTTTTAAATTTTATTCATTTGGGGCATCTGGGTGGCTCAGTGGGTTAAGCCTCTGCCTTCCACTCAGGTCATGATCTCAGGATCCTGGGATCGAGCCCCACTTCAGGTTCTCTGCTCAGCAGGGAGCCTGCTTCCCCCTCTCTCCCTGCCTGCCTGTCTGCCTACTTGTGATCTCTCTGTCAAATAAATAAATAAAATCTTTAAAAAAAAAAAAAGGTTTTTTTGTTTACTTGAGAGACAGAAAACAAGAGAGAGAGCATGAGCGGGGGAGGAGGCAGAGGGTGAGGGAGTCTACTGACAGCTCCATCCCAGGACCCCAAGACCATGACTTGAGCTGAAGGCAGACGCTTAACTGAGTGAGCAACCCAGGTGCCCCTATCCAGTGGATATTAAAAAGGAAAGCCTTCAAATTGTAGGGAAATGCCAGAGGGAATGACACATTATGTCAGTGTTCTGGAAGCAAAAATGTAGTGGTTCCAGTGTCATTAAAATACTGATATTTTGAAATATAGTAGTTCAGTAACATGTTTTACTAGTTTTTAAACCAGAGACATTTGTCGAGTTTATGGTACAGGCAGCCAAGAGTTACACAAACTGAAAAACAATTCTTTTTTGCAAAAAAGAAATGAAGACGTTTCATTATTCAACCATGATACATATAATCTCTCTGGCCTCTATGTTAATTCAGTTTTTATCCACTTATTTAAAAAGTTTCATTATATACAGGCGTGGCCATGCATCCCTTTAGTCTTTCATGGTACATATCACTTTAACTACTACTATTGTTTTTGTTAGGTGCTAGGCTAGAACATAGAGGGTTCTTGCTCTCAAGGAGTTCAGAGACTAAAGGGAAGAGAGGACAATAGAGTAATTAGGCAGGTATTATCCCAGAAGTCTGGGCAGAGTACAAAGGCAGAAGTATTCTATTTGGAGGTAGTGCTGTCTGGAAATGCAATCATAGGACAGGTAACTTTTGAGCTAAATCTTGAAACATGGAAAGATATTCAGCATTTAGAGAAAGGAAGGAAATAGAGGACATACGTATGAATTTGGGCAAAGATGCTTCGTGAAAATGGGTCTATTGTGTGTTTATGGTTTGAGCTTAAGATTCTGAATGGTGGGCATAGTGGAATATGAGTTTACTGGGGCAGAGAAGGCTGGACCTGTGGGCTGTGGCCAGATCACATTAGCCTGTAGGTAATTGGAAACCACTGCAGGATTTTAAGTAGAAGAATAACAACTTTCTAATTGGATTTCTTTTATTTCACCCTTGCTTTTAAGGCTGTACATGCATTCTGTTGCTGAAGTTTGGCGACCTCTGGTGTTGAAATATTAAAAACAAAGCTGTGGAACTTCATAGCTTTTCTCAGATGATTCTTAGCTTTATTTCTTTGAAGAAATAAATCATAATTCCTAATTTGATATTTATCAGTGTCTGGGTACATATGTAGCTAAATGAATGAGAAAATGTTACAACAAATGTGGATGGGACTGGGTACAAATGAAATGATGGATTTAACCATGCACAGCGTACCCAGAGGAATATGGCCGGACTGATCTCTGAGTCTTTGAATGTTTTCACCACCTAAATCCTCATGATCTAGGATGATGGGCCAAAGAAAAGGTGCTTTTTTGCAGTAACTGTAGGGGTCTTATTCTAATAATAAATAACTGAGAATACATATACTCTTCCCAATGGTGTGATCATTTTTAGCATCTCCCCCCCTTTTTTAAAGATTTTTTATTTATTTATTTGACAGACAGATCACAAATAGGCAGAGAGGCAGGCAGAGAGAGAGGAGGAAGCAGGCTCCCTGCTGAGCAGAGATCCCAATGTGAGGCTCGATCCCAGGACCCTGAGATCATGACCTGAGCCGAAGGCAGAGGCTTAACCCACTGAGCCACCCAGGTGCTCCATCTCCCCCTTTTTTAATTGTGTGAACTATCATACTTACAGAAAGTACATACAACATTTATGTGCAGTTTCATTTCCTTTAAGTCTTTGGAGGAACTCACTTTTGAGGAAATCTCTAAAGAAGGTTTTGTTTTTGGGTTTTGTTTGTTTTAAGTATATCCTTAGTCTAAAAGTTTGGGGAAATATATTTTTCTATCTTTTAAAATTTAAGGGAACTCTAAGACTTGATTGTGTCTGAAATGATGAAGTCTATTTCAAACATATTTTTTTATCCATGAAATGAAAAGTTTCATTTTATATAATTTGAAAGGTTCCATATATATAATTCAGATGGAGTAAGGTAGAAATATACTCTGCATATAATAAAATTTAATATAAAACATAAAGATATGCTCACATAGAAAAGGGATAGTCAGTTTGTTAAATTGTCTTGTATTTATTATGTTGATTACAGATAGTGATGCATTTAGAATCTTTGCTCTTTATAACCTTAACTCACTTACCTTTTAGCCTTTAACCTTGCTTTCCCCTCAATATTCAGTTCTTAATCTCTGTCACCATTCAGCTGTTACTATTATCCAAATCAGGCCATTTTCTACTTTACACATAGTGTGTAGAGAATATGCTTCTGACTCATTTGCTTTCTAGACTTCTTACATAAAATCAGCTCTTGTCTTTTCTTCCAGAACCCTTTCCTGAATCCCTGGCTCATTCTAGTGCAGGGTAGAAATTTCACCTCAACATATCTACACTTAAACTTTTTCTTCTGATCTTTGCAGATTTTATAAGTCTCTCTACCCTAGAGTACTTTGAAGATAGAAATTCAGTAAATGTCTTGAATGAATGAATGACTTAAGAGACTGAGCAAAAATCTTTAAATGCCTCTTGATTGTCTTGCCTTTGCATTTTACATTCCTTTGCATCTTAAATCATACCTTTGTTTTCTTTTTTAATTTTAATTAAATTATAATGTATTATTTGTTTCAGGGGTACAGGTCTGTGATTCATCAGTCTTACACAATTACAGCACTCACCATAGCACATATCCTCCCTAGTGTCCATCACCCAGCAGCCCTATCCCTCCCACTCCTCTCTCTTCCAACAACCCTCAGTTTGTTTCCTGAGATTAAGAGTCTGTTATGGTTTGTCTCCCTCTCTGGTTTCATGAGGAATTTGAGAAATAAGACAGAATCATAGGGGAAGGGAGGGAAAAATTAAACAAGATGAAATACTTTGCTTTCTTAAAAACTATTCATATTGTATATAAAATAATTCCAGTTGTAGGGTTTGATATAGACTCTGATACTTTTAATGCTAGCCTTAACAGAGCAATAGAAGAAGGATAAACATCTGGTTTTATTTAGTATAGTAAATGTATCACAAGATGTAATTTACATAAAATAAGTCATTTCAAGTATTCAGTTTAATAAGCTTTGATAAACATATATAACCGCTATCCAGTCAAGATTTAGAACATGTTCACCACCCCAAAAATTTCCTGTGTACAGCCTGGGGTGAGTAATCATCCCAATGTGCCCAGGACCTGAGGGCTTTTCTAGGATAGCACCAGGCAAACAGGACAGTTGATCATTCTGTTCATGCCCCTTTGTAGTTGGTCCCCCATCTTCTGTCTTAGGTGTGACCATTGGTCTGCTTTCTATCACTACAGATTAGTTTTTCCTATTCTGTAATATCATTTGAATGTATGTTTCTTTTGTATCTGGCTTTTCTAGCTCAACATCTTGTTTTTGAAGTTCATCCATGTTGCCTGTATCCTGTTTATTCCATTTTATGCTGAGTTGTATTCTGTTAACATACCAGAGGTTTTTTTTTATCTGCTTACCTGTACATTGATGTTTGGCTTTGGTTTTTAGCTGTTACAAGTAAAACTGCTATAAATGTTTATTTATAAGTCTTTTTACAGGTATATGTTTATATTTCTCTTTAAGAAAGGACTAGGATTAAAGTTGCTAGTCATATGATAACAGTATGTTACCTTTATAAGAAGTTACCAAGTTATTTTTCAAAGCTGTTCTACTATTTTTCACTTCCACCAACAACATATGAGAGTTCCTGTGTTCTACATTCTTACTGATAAGTGGTATTCACAGTAATTTCAGGTATAGTCTTAAAATTACTTTTATCATTAGAAAATGATAATTTATTTTAATTTCCTTGTTCTGAAATCTCCATTTTCTGATATTAATGTAGGCACTCCATCTTCCTAATGATAAGTGTTTGCATGGTATAACTTTCTGCATTTTAACCTAGGTGTCTTTATATTTAAAGTTTCTTTCTCACAGACAACATAGACTTACTGTCTTTTTGTAGAGTCTACTACCTTTTAATTGGACTGTTTAGACCACTTACATTCAATGTGATTATCACTGTGGTTGAGTTTAAGTATTTTACTTTGATATTTGTTTTTCATTCCATTTTTTTCTCCTTTACTGCCACCTTATGGATATAATGAGTCTTCTTTATTTACTCAATGGGCAGTTTAAGCTATATATCCTTATTGTATTTTTTAAAGTTGTTCTGAAATTGAAAATAGACATATTAATTTTGTCACAGTCTATAAATAATAATATACCACTTCACATATGAAGTAAGAACCTTGCAACAGTATATTTCTATTTCCCTTTCCTGTCCTTTATGTTACTGTGGTCAGACATTTTTACTTCTATAATACTTTTATAATACTTTGTTGTTGTTTTGCTTTAAGCACTCAGTTTCTTAAGAAATTTAAAAGCAAGGGAGAAATATATATTTAGCCACATATTTACCATTTTTGGTGGTCTTTATTCCTCTGTATAGATAGGAATGTCCATTTGGAATCCTTTTCTTTGATCCTGAAAGTACTTTCTTATAGTGAAAATCTGGTGACAAACTCTCTTAACTTTTGTTTGCTTAATAATGTCTTTTGAAGGTTATTTTCACCAGATATACAATTTCTTGGTTTCCAGCTTTTTCTTTTCATTCTTTAGAAAGGTCTCTAGTTTCTCCTGGGTTGAGTTGTTTCTGATGAGTAGTCAGCTGTTACTCCTGTTGTTAATGCACTGTGCATCTAATGTGTCTCTTTGTTTTGGGAAAGATTTTCCCTTTTTTTTTTTTAAGATTTTATTTATTTATTTGACAGATAGAGATCACAAGTAGGCAGAGAGGCAGGCAGAGAGAGAGACAGAAGCAGGCTCTCCGCCAAGCAGAGAGCCCAATGCGGGGCTCAATCCCAGGACCCTGAGATCATGACCTGAGCCGAAGGCAGAGGCGAAAGATTTTCCCTTTATCAGTGGGTTTTACTGGTTGACTGTAACTCTCTATGGTATTTTTTGTATCTTATTGCTTGAGATTCATTGAGCTTTTCATTAAATTTTCATCAAATTTGGAAAAATTTTAGCCACTGTTTCTTCAGATAGGTTTTTTTGGCATTTGTTCCCCCATTCCCCCTTCTCAAACTTGAAACTTCTCAAACATGTATATATGTTTTTCTGTTGTTTTTTTTTATCTCCATGCTTCAGCTTTTTCATTTCTTTCTTTTTTTTTTTTTAAGATGTTTTATTTATTTATTTTTGAGAGAGAGAGAGCGCGCGCGCGTGAGAAAGTGCACGAGCATGAAGAAGGGCAGAGGGAAAAGCATACTCCCCGCTCAACAAAGAGCCTGATGTGGGACTCAATCCCAGGACCCCAGGATTATGATCTGAACCAAAGGCAGACGCTTAACCAACTGAGTCATCCAGACACCCCTATATTGACCACCTTTAAGCAATTATGGCTTCCAGAGTAATTCAGTAACAGCAACAGTTTCTGTAACTTGGGCTTTGCAATAAAAACAATTCTTGCAGTACATTTGTAACTTGGATGGTACTAGAAGATATTATGCTAAATGAAATAAGTCAGTCAGAGAAAGACAAATACCATATTATTCCACTCATGTGGAATTTAAGAAACAAAACTGATGAACATAGGGGAGGGACGGAAAAATAGAAAAAGTCAAAAACAGAGAGGGAAGCAAACCAGAAGAGACTCTTAACTATAAGGGATCAAACTGAGGGTTTCTGGACGGGGAGTTGGTGAGGGGAGGGGTAACTGGGTGATTGACATTAAGGAGGGCGCTTGATATAATGAGCACTGGTTGTTATATGCAACTGATGAATCACTAAATTTTACCCTGAAACTAATAATACACTATATATTAAGTAAATTGAATTTAAATTTTAAAAATTAGAATAAAATAAAAATAGAAATTCTTGCAATAAAATTACTTAACAGTATGCACAGCTATATTATTTGCCCACCATTTAACATTCCAACCAAGATCTTACACATGTGAAATAATCACAACAGACAAAAATATTAAAAGTTGTATAGTTGGTATTGCAGATATACTTAAGCATGAGTAAGCATGGGATTTACAGTAAGAATCTATAGTTAAGGAAGCCTGAAAGTGATATATCAGAATTACTAAATCATAAGAATTTTTGCAAGAATTTATAAAATAAGTTTTGAGATTTGTTAAACTTTCTAATTTTCTTTAATTAGATGCTTGCATTTCTTCATATAATTCTTATGTTACCTAAAATCTATAATATTAACAGTTCAAGATACTCTTTTTATTAAGTTGAATTACCAGATATGGGTAGATTTTATTTAAATCATGAAGGGTTTTTGTTAAGTCTGTTTAATTTTTTAAACTTAAAATTTTAGCCTCGTGCTCTTATAAAATCTTAGTATATCGTGCACAATTCAAAAGGATTTAGATTTCCTTTTATGATAAAATCAGTGGAGTTTAAGGAAATGATTTTTTAAATTATTTTTTAAAAAATCTTTTCCTTATTTTTGCTGTTAATGTTGGGTAGACCATTTTAAGGAGTCAACTGTACATGCATTTGAATCCCATATTTACAAATGACAAACTGTAGCTTTGAGAAGTCAGTTTACCTCCATCAGCTATAGGCTTAAGTGTAAAATGGGTAATAAAGTATTATGAAACTTAAATGTGAAAAGAAAATTGATATACCTCACACAGAGCTCTTACATACTGAGTGGTCCGTAAATATTTCTTCTCTTTGTTATCTTTTTCCTCACTGTGGGATCTTTTGAAAGGAGAACTTACATATTTTGTCTCCACTTACTTATTTCAGATGATGGTCTGTTTGCTCTTTTCATGGTTGATCTCACCATGATCAGAAAGTAAGTCACTTCATGGCCAGATATAGTGAACACCTTTATTTACTCTGAACTAATTATGTCATAAGTTACTCACCTCTCTGTTCTTTAAATGTTTACTCTCCTTGGCCTCCATGGTATCATTGTCTGTAATATTTCTTCCAATCTCTTGGACTTCTGTCTCAGTTTTCTTTTTAAATTTCCCTTTTCCCTGGGCACCTGGGTGGCTCAGTCGTTAGCATCTGCATTCGACTCCGGTCATGATCCTGGGGTCCTGGGATCAAGCCCTGCCTCAGGCTCCCTGCTTGGCTGAAAGCCTGCTTCTCCCTCTCCCCACTCCCCCTGCTTGTGTTCTTATTCTGGCTGTCTCTTTCTCTGTCAAGTAAGTAAAATCTTCTTTAAAAATTAAAAATTAAGGGGCACCTGGGTGGCTCAGTGGGTTAAAGCTGCTGCCTTCGGCTCGGGTCATGATCCCAGGGTCCTGGGATCGAGCCCCGCATCAGGCTCTCTGCTCAGCAGGGAGCCTGCTTCCCTTCCTCTCTCTCCCTCCTCCTCCCTCCTCTTCCTCTGCTGCCTCTCTTCCTGCTTGTGATCTCTGTCAAATAAATAAATAAAATCTTTTTAAAAAAATTAAAAATTAAGTTTCCCTTTTTCCACATATTTGTGTCCTGTGGGTCCCCATCTTTAGTACACTTCTCCTTCAGCATGCTATGCCTGTTATACACTTTTGCAGCCACCTAGCAGCTGTACATCAGGTACTACCAGACCTGTTTTTCTACCCTCAAGCTCTCTTCTAAATTCTGTACCCATTATTTACCACTTAGTTCTTCTTGATTGTCTTAGATATTATTTTCCTCTTCCGACTCTGTGCCTTCATGCTTAATAGTATCAACATCTTTCACAACTACGAAGATTAGAAATTGTTCATCTTCCAATCAAGTCCAATAAACAGATTCTTTGATACCATCTCCTAAAATTGGTTTGCCACTGATGAGATTTGAGTTATGTCCTAGTTCTGACTCTGATTAGTTCTCATCTCTGAAAAGTTGCTCCTTCTAAGTCTCAGTTTTTCTCATCTCTAAAAATGTTTGGGCTAGGTCAGAGATTAGCGACTAGGGCCTAGGAGCCAAATGCACTCTGCTACCTATTTTTGTAAATAAACTTTTGTTTTTAGCTGCATTGTGCTACAGCAGCAGAGTTGAGTAGTGACAGAGGCTCTATGGCCTACAAAGCCTAAAGGATTTACTCTCTGGCAGAAAAAGTTTGCTGACCCCTGTTCTAGAGGGTCTTCCTTTTAGTTTCCATCTCTGTTAGCCAGCCTGGGGAGAACCTGGTTTTAAGATTTTTTTTAAAAAGTAAGAAAAAGAATAGGGGAAATGATTATAGTAGTTGACTTTTTGGCAAGAGAAATTAAACATAGAAAATCCTAGGACATTAGAACTTTTGTTTCCCCATCTGATGGTCCTAGACATTCAAGATCATGTGGCTATAAAAAAGGGATAAGAAGATCTCCATTGCTGCTTCGTGGTGACAGACTAAGGTATTTGGTTAATTGCTTTTAAATGATTGATAATGTACAAATCAGTGATTCCGTTTACTGGTTAGTACCCAGCTTCTTAAAAGTCACAAATATACATATTTTGAAGGTAGAGGACATAGTCAATTAGAATTATAATTAATAGTGATATAACTTTTATATATAAAATATATAATATAATTTATAATAGTGCTATAATTTGTATCACTGTCAAAGCAGATTATTTCCCATTTTAATAAAAGATTTTCCACATGTACACACTGTGTATATTAAAGGAAGATTCCAAGTACGTAAAAAATGCTTAAATAAAAATCATAAATATTAAACCTTAATGATATATATGCTGACATGTAGTAATGTCTGCAACTGACTTTGAAATGTATCCAAAAAATAAGGTGGATTGATGTATGGATAGATGGGTGGAAATGTGATGAACCAAACATAGTAAAACATTAATCGTGTTTTTTAGGTAGTTGGTATAAAGGAAGAGAGTTTTCACTTAAAAAAAAAAAAAGTGTGACGTTTCTCTATGTTTGAAATTTTTCATTGTAAAATTTTGCGTAAAGGTTTAGATGTGAGTGGCTGTGAGATAGGAATTTAGGGAGAAGATATCGGAGTGAAAGGACACATAATACACAGTATACCTTCTTGCTTTCACATTAAATAAATTATTAAAAGTTTTTCATATGTTAAGCAAACCTTGTGTATAGTACATATATTTCTCAGCTGTTTTATTGTGTATTTCACAGATTTACTTCAATTGGGAATATCCTTCTACTGGGAATATTCTTAGGACATAATAAAAAACAATAAGAATTATAATATTCACTTCAAGGAGTGTCCTGCCTTTTTATTATACAGTTTGTAGCTTAAATTCTGTCACATAGTCCCTATCACAAAGTTAAGTGGCTGATAAGTACATGTGATCTCTGTCCATACAGTAAAAGGATGTATTTACTAATGGACATTGTACAATTCTCATTTTTTTAGCATTCTTACCAACTTGTGGGGAGTTTTGACTGTGTCCTGTATTAACAAAATACTGAATAAATAGAGGGAGACTTCACAGGAAATACTCATTGATTCAGAAGTGGGCATTTCTTAATTGTTGATTGTAATATATATCATAATGCCAAAATATGTTAAAATGTGTTCAGTGTAAAGCACAAAAATAAAGTAAATATCTATGTAATTACCACTCATGTTAAGAATTAGAGGAATTACTTAATGCCCCATCCCAATCACAGTCTCTCTTACATCTTCCTATTAAGCTGAATAATCTATACCTAATTCTTCTAATGAATATTCCTTTTTTTTTATTAGTTTTACAATTTTACTATATATATTAAAATATAGTTAAGTCTTGCCTGTTTTTAAGCTTTATATAAGGCAGTCTTATGTATGTTTTCATTGTTGAGTGAAAACTCACCGTTTTGTGAGATTCATCAGAAGGTATGTGTAGCTCTGCTTCATTGATTTTCATTTTTAGTGTACCATTTTATGACTACACTACAGTTTATTTACTGATTCTACTTTTGGATTTTTGCTTGTGCCCTTAGTATTTTATTATGAACAGTGTTGCTTTGTATGTATAAAAAGTTTCTCTAGGCTAGAGTATAACCTTAAAATGGAATTACTAAATTGTAGGGTCATTGAAGGTATGCATTATATACTTATTTATTCATGTCATTGCTGTTGGGTTTTTTTGTTCAGCAGTTAAAAGAATCCAGTGGGGTTGCATTTGGGGGGGGCAGAATTACTGATTTTTCACTCCTCTTCCGCTTTGCCAGTACATATACACACACACAGACACAGACACAGATGCACACACACATAACCTTCATCAAGGGGTAAAATAAGATATAAGTGTTTGCTTTATTATTTAAAAATAAAAATTAAGATCCTTTTTTAGCCTTCATATTTTAAGTGTGAATAGTTCCTGACTTATAAGTGTTTGATATCTACAGCTGCAAAGGCCAGAGACTTCCCTTCCCAGTACTAGATAATACCTTGCTCCTCTCTAAAAAGCTGGACTTCTGCTACAAGAAGGAAGGAGGTTATATAACTAGATATGTGTTTCCAGTGCCCAAAAATAAGCTTTCCACAGAATAATGTATTATAATTTAAATTATTTTTATACATCTTTTTTTTTCTTTTCAGTAACATCAGGGGTTTGCTCAGAAATTATCTTTTAGGAATTAAAGGTCAGTTTATCGTTAACTGGATTTCTTTTGGGCTTATATTGACAAATAATACTATAGTTCAGAATGTCCTTTCTACTTATCTTACTTAAACTTTATGCACTCAGATATTTAAATAATTATGAAAGGTTTAATTGGCATATAACAAAATGCATGTTTTTAAGTATACAGTTTGGGAAGTTTTCACATATGTATGCACACATGAAACTATCAAGATAATGAACATTTTCCTCACCCCCAGTAATTTCCTAGTGCTCTTTGTAAACTTCTCTCCAGCCTTTCACAATCATGGCTTTTCTTTCTGTTGTTGTAGACAAAATTTTCTAGAATTCCCCATGAGTGAAATTATACGTAGGTACTCTTTTTGGTCTGGATTATTTTATTGGGTATAATTATTTGTAGATTCACCCATGTTCTTTTTGCGTTACTGAGTAGCATTCCATCATATGGATATCCCACCATTTGTTTATTCATTCATCTGTCACAGACATTTGAGTTGTTTCCGCTTTTTGGCACCTGCAAAAAAGACGTTATGCACATTTGTGTAAAAGTTTTTGTATGAACATATGCTTTCATTTCTCTTGGGTAAATACTTAGGAGTGGGAGTGATGGATGTATGGTAAGTATATGTTTAACTTCTTAACATACTGCCGAAGTGTTTTCTAAGGTGCCACACAATTTTACATTTCCACTAGCCGTGGATGAGAGCCTCAATTGCTCTGCATCCTCACCAAAACTTGGTATACACAATCTTTTTTTTTAACTTTACTCTTCTGAGTTAGATATGTAAGTGGTGTCTTACAGTTTTAACTGGCACTTCCCTGATAATGATGTTGAGTATTTTTTCATATGCTTTTTTACTGTGTATGTCTTCTTGGGTAAAGTGCCTAGTTGTATCTTTTGCCCATTTTGGGGAGGTGGTTGTTTGTCCTTTTGTTTTTGAATTATGGGACTCTTTTGTATATTCTAGGTAGAAGTCTTTTGCAGAATGTATGTTTTACAAACATTTTCTTGCCTTTTTATTTTCTTAAGAGTATCTTTTGAAAAACAAAACTCTTAAATCTTGATCACGTTCTGGTTTTAATGAAGTCTAGAGAATTGGAACAACAAAAAAAGGCAAAAAAAAAAAAAATCCCCACAGTTCTTACCTTGCCCTGATTATTTACTTGTTGCCACCACAAATCAAGTACTTACTACATTACACTCCTTCTATGCCACTATTTTTGAATTGTAAGTGGCCAGATATTTTAACAAATTTGTTTTATACCAGGTTTTAGAATCCTAAAGATGAGTAGTGATGTATGTCATCTTTCTTCAAAGTCCTTATTTTTAGTAATTAATATTACTTCCCGTCATCTCTTTTGTGCAGTTAGTTCTGTATGCTTTCCTTTGTCCAGCCCATACTGTGTCTCTAGGGACAGTGAAGTGCTCAATATATTTTTATCTTGTATTACAGTTACACTTTTTCCCACACACAAACATCTAAGTTCATTATAACAAAAAATCTCTGGCTCTTTGTATTCTCCATATGTCATCGCATAGTTCCTTGTACACAGGGAACAATCATTAAATACTCATTCATTGAATGGAATTATTGATGACAGTATCTGAGTTAAGGTTCTCCTGATAATTTATTGATAATAAACCCTTTGGCTATACTTTAATAAATGCAGTAGATGGTTTTTCTTGATAGAACAATGTTTGATTTTTACTTGAATGTTTTTAAGTGATCTTTTTGTATAACCCTGGTTTAACATGATTATCATAAAAGTCTGTGTAGGGTAGTATAGCGTAGGATCTATAGTCAGTTTAAAATCTTCTGCAAAGTCTGCTCTGTTTAATGAATGATATATTTCATGACTTTGGAATTCTTTTTTCCAATGAAACTATAAACATAAAGATTGTATTTGAATGTATATAGAAAAATATGGCAATAACTTGGCTTTCTCTGTCTAGGTCCTGGGAACACCAACAAGGGAGCAAATTAGAGAAATGAACCCAAACTACACAGAATTCAAATTCCCTCAAATTAAGGCGCATCCTTGGACAAAGGTGAGTCAAAATGAGTTTTTTAGCACATTAACCAATAGTTAACGTAAACTTGGGTTTTTTATTGTTCTTAAACTAAACTATTTTGGTACTAGATAGCTGCCTGAGTACAAAGTACACAGCAGTTCTGCATGTGAAGATAGTTGGGTAGTTATACTTTAGTGTTTCAATGACTATAGTTTTTGTCCCCACTGATTTTCTGTAGGCAGTTTTCAACCTGGGTTTTTATTTGTAGGTTGAGGACAGTGTACCTATACCATTAAAATATAGAATTTCATTAGGGATAGTATCTTACATATAAATATTGACTGCTTAAAACTCAAAAGTCAATTTCTTTACACAGAGGTACTTGCTCAATATCATGTAGCATATGAAAACATGTATTTCGTATATTTTCTTTATTCTTTTTTGAAACTGTTTATAGGCCTTATGATACTATGTGTTTTTCTTCTTTTGTTTGCTTTCCTTTTGGTATTTCCAGAGGGGAATAAAAAATTTTGATCTTCTTTGGAGTCTACATTGAAAGCATTGATATGTTAACTGGAAGTCATTAGCCATTGGATAGCCTAACCAATTCTTAGAGCGTAGATAGAACCAGTTTGAAGAGCATAAGTACTAATTTACCAAAAAACTTTATTTTTTGCTTTGATGCGTAATTGAAATGATTTAAGATAGATTTTATTTAAAAACTTTTTCATTTCAGTTTAACTTGTGACATTAAAGGCAGAGAAAAAAATCTCATTAGGGCTTATTGCTAGAGTGAATCTCTAGCATCCTTATTCTACAGTTTAAGAAACTCTGGTCAAAGAAACCAAGTGACTTACTCAAGATTACATAGGTGGCCATGACAAAACGAGGATTAAACTTCTACTCATGTTTGTGTGTGTGTGTGTGTGTGTGTGTGTTTACTACCGGACTTAAAATTATACACCATGCACCTCCTCTAACATTTACTTAAATTTCATTATGTATTTTTGTGAGTTAATAAAGTTCAACTCTTTTAAAGTTCAAGCAGAGAATTTCTGTACTTAAAAATGTACATATAACAGTTTGTTTTGAGCAGGGATAGGTTTATTTAATTGGTTATAGATCTTTTATAATAAGAGGTGAAATAATTTAGAGCTACAAATGAAATAATTTATATTCCCAGATTCAAAGTCTGTCTTTTTCTATCTCTAAATTGTATTATGATTCTAGTTACTTTCTTTCAAGTTATCACAATCTTATTATCTCTCTTCATTGCAGAAGATCTTTTTATTACTAATTACTTGTTTAGATCAGAATTTGGTGTTGGTATTTTAGTGCCAGAATTATAGGTTAGCTTTCACTGACCATGATGTTGCCTTCCCTACCACACTTAAAATTTATAGTAAACACTGAATGTTCTGAGATAAACCATTCTTTGATCTTTACACTTAAAGTTTATTTTGAATCTTGGTCAGAAGATACTTGGGGTCTCTCACCTGGCTCTTAACTCAGAGAGTCCTAGGTGGCCTATTGGGCTTTAAAGGCTGAGTTGCAGTTTGAATCCAGTGAATTTATTATTAGTTAAAGTGTTTACAAGTGATTTGTAGTATGCTATGATTTCAGTCATGTTGAAGAAAAAAAAAGACAGTTCTGTATAATGAATAAATCCAGGGAAATATTCCAAAATGCTAACGGTAGTTTGGTTGAGAAAAGTGTGGGTGATTTTATTTTCTTTGTTTTGCATTTCCATATTTTCATTAATAAGCATGTCATTTTTATGAAGAGAGAAAAATAAAGCTCTTTTTGGTATAATCTAAGTATTCCTCACGTGCTACCCTTGATATAGAGTATCTGACCAATATAATGCTGAAATTGAGGTCATGAAATTTTATTTAACAGTCCCTATCATATTTTTTTTAATCAAGACTGCTACCAATATCAGTATGTGTCATATTCAGCATTTCTCCCCCCCTTCCCGGATTATATCTTTTCAAGTATTAGCCAGGATGGAATGTGAGGAATGGTAGATTATAATTAAAGAGTAGTCAACAAAAGATGTGTGGTCAGTTTGTCTGCTTTATATCTTCCTTTGCTCATGTGGATTCCTGGTGTTTTATATCTTACACTAATGCTCTTTAAACTTGAATAATCTATACAAATCCCTTTTGTTTGTTTTATTTAGGCTTCCATTCCTATTTCATGTGTAGGATGATGACTCCATTCTCCCACCTATTTTGTCGGTTGAAAGTACTGTGAACTCTCCATTTATATAGTGTGCCTTGACATAATTTGATTTTCACTTGGTATAAATGCATTTATTATGTAATAAGCACACGTATTAATTTCTCATTAGTGTACACAACTAGATTGATGTTTTTATGGTTGTAAACACAAAACCAAATTCAGACAAAAATTACATGGCACTGTTCTGTCATCTGGATGAATCCAGATGATCCAAAATATGCTAATACTGATTTTCAAAATAGGTTATCATCAAAATGAAAAGACAACATTTTAAAATTCTAGAAGGAACACAATCCCTTCTCCCCTCTGTTATGATCGTGGACACCAACTTCAGAAGTATTCTGTTATGTTAGGCAGCCAATAAAGTTATTTCTTTTTTTTTTTTAAGAAATACATAATATTGTTCTCTAAAGAAAAGAGCCTGTTGCTCTTTGAGAGCAGGTAAACAAAGTCTGGAAACAAAAACTATTTTGCCTTTATTTTGGTCTTCTGATAGAATCCACTTTAGGCCTACTTTCTAAAGCTGTGGACATGTGAACCCTGCTTTTCTGTGCTGCAGTGTAGTACAGCTATAACCCTAAGGATTGGAAGGTGGTGTACTAAAAATGTAGACAGCCATAGAGATCAAGAGAGAAAATGTCTTCCATGGAAACACTGAGGTGAAGGGATTTAGATGTTTAGGAAAGATAGCAGAAGAGCTAAATAGTTAGATGAACCTAGTATGGTTTATGTCAAGAATCTTGAGAATTTAGAAATCCAGTAGGTTGCCCTTAGCTAGTACTTAATAGCCAGAGTAATCTAATTCATTGTTATATCATGTATGCTTTAAGAAGGAAAGGAAATTGGTGGTAATGTTTTGAAACAGGGACCATTACTGGATTGGGGACAGGAGGATAAAGACCTCCTGCATTGGTGAACACTGTAAATTTTAAAGAATAAAAAGCCAGATAGAAAGCGAAACAAATGATACCAAGGAAATTTGAGAATTAAATAGAGATGGAGGTTCATTAGCAGGAGAGGAAGCTTAAATTCTGCATTTAGTATATGGAGGTGTGATTAAATGACAGTCTGTTAGGTATGAAGTGAGGATCTAGTTTGAGTACTGCTTCTGCTCTGCATGCCTTAAATTTTTTCTTTTGTAGATAGCAATTTAGCTATTGTCTTTTCTGATTCTTTTGAAAATAGTAATATGCTATTTTCAACATTTCAATCAATTTCCCTTATTTAAAATAAAGGAATTTATTATTTTAATAAATAATAAATTATTTAAAATAAAGGAATTTATTATTTTAGTTCTAAATAAATATAAAGATCCTACCTCCATTATAGTTCTTTTATTTGTCCTCTTTATCGCCACTTCCCTGACATTAGGCCATTGTCGTATCATAGAATTTGTTAAAAAACAACCTCCTGACCAGTTTCCCCTTTTCAGTTTCATATCCTTTATAATCCTCATTGCACTCAAAGTTAGTTTTTTTTTTTTTTTAAGATTTATTTATTTATTTGACAGACAGAGATCACAAGTAGGCAGAGAGGCAGGCAGAGAGGAGGAAGCAGGCTCCCCGCCAAGCAGAGAGCCCAATGCGGGGCTCGACCGTGGGACCATGACCTAAGCCGAAGGCAGAGGCTTTAACCCACTGAGCCACCCAGGTGCCCCCAAAGTAGTTTTCTTAAAAACACATGTGATACTGTCACTCCTACTTAAAAATCTTCTCTGTTTACTTATTGCCTTTAGGAAAATCTGACATAATATGCATATAAGGGCAAGGATGATCATATGTCCCACTTTATGCTTGTTCGGAGTAATTGTTAATTGAATGCCCCTTCCTCTCAAAAGTGTCCCATTTTGGATGACATATTATATAGTCATTGTGTCACTTAGTGTTTCTATCTTTTCTTTCCAGAGAAACAAACAGGAGATTTATCCTTGTCCTGTTCCTAACCTTCCTAACCTCTGATTGTTCCCCAGAGAAGCCATATATGTTTCTCTCTTTTACTAATGTCTTCTTTTCACACTTAAAATGATCTTCTTCTCTGCTTACCAATCTTAACCTTTTCTCAAGACCTCAAATCTTAGTTCTCCCATGAAATATTTTCTAATTATCTGAGCTCTCCATGATTAATTCCTACCAGATAACTCTTATAATACCTTCCAAATCATGCCTCATCTATTAAAGCATTTCCTAATTTCTTTTTCATAGTGGTAATAATGGGATGGATATCAGTTACTTCAAAATGTTTGTTACTAAGTTTCTGGCATACACAAAAGTTTATTTAATAGCTAAATGTCTATGGGATATGTGAAACCATGGATTATTATTTAAGTATCCTAGAAACCAGTATCCACAAGCCATTCCTTACCCAGTTTCTTAGAACACTGTCCACATACTTGAAAATGAATGAATTTAATACTACTTACATCTAGCTAAGAGAAATTAGAAAACTGAGGTTGAGGTCATTTCAGCTGTTAAGGTACCAAACTAGACTGGACAGGTTATGTTTATTATTCTCTGTGTTTAAAGCTAAACATAAAACCGTACTATACTTATATATTTTTTCCTACTAATGTTTTAAGACTTTCTTTATAATCTTACCTTTTTTTCTGAGCCTTTGAGTACAAGATTTTTCACTTGGTAAACTTTCATTTCAATTATATATACTTATAGTTTAAAAAATGCCTTCAGGGCAGCTGGGTGGCTCAGTCGGTTGATCTTGGTGATCTCATGGGTTGTAAGATAGAGCCCTGCATTGGGCTCCATGCTCAGCAGGGAATCTGCTTGAAGATTCTCTTTCTCTCAAATAAATAAGTCTTTAAAAACTTTTTTTTTTTTAAATAAAAATGCCTTCGGAGGAGTCGAGAGAGCACAAAACAAAAATTGTCAGACTTCTTTTTTGTGGGTAAACTAGATGAGCCTTTTCTGGTTTTGCTTACATGTACTTCAGAAAGCATAAAACTATGTTGGGACTTCTACTGGTTCCTAAGATTGTACTGATCTGTTTTGTTCTATTGCTTAGGTAAATTAGTTTCTATATTATTACTTAACATACCTCTTCCCTGAATATTCTACTATTCCATTATCACTTGTCTCGTTTAATACACTATATTCTCTGCTGAATTTTCCACCTACATCTTTTTTAGTGTTAGAATAATCACTTTTCCTTGTCTAACATTTATTTTCCTATGTGAGTAGATTTCCTCACTTTTCTAGTTGTACTGGCTACACTCCCCATTTTTTTTGCTGGAAACTATGTACTTTAAAATCTAGCCACTAGGGTGGCTAATCCCCATGTAAGAGAATAATATAAAAAAGAATGCTAAGGCATAAGTTCCCAGGTCACTTGTGGGGAGCAGAGGGATAGGGTTGGAGGTGGATTAAAAAAGAAAGCGAAAGTCTGCTTTTAATATATCATTTGTTTCTTAAAACCTGTATCTCCTATGTACCCAACACTGTGCCAGATTCTCAGATACTATAAAGGATGCAAAAGAAGTAAAATATATAGCCCTTGTCTTTGAAACGCTTACAGGTGATATAACTTAGTCAAAGCAAGTATTCAGTAATATAACATATAACCATATACTTGATTGTGTGCTGTAGGTGTTCAGAAGTGTTTCACATGCTGTAGGTATAAGTCAGATCTCCAGCGAGGGTGGTGGAGTTAAAAAGGAAGCCTCCTTATAGGTAAAGAAGGACTAGGTGGAGTGGGCTGTTGAAAGAGGATTTAGATTTGCTTAGATGTTGGTAAGGTCAGGAATTGTTGTAGCCCAGGGGACTGTCCTTAAGATGAGGAGGTGTGGGTGAAAGAAAATGTTCTACTTTCCTAAGAAGGTTAGTCTGGCCATAAGAGATTAAATTGAGTATGGACATTTGGTAAATCATACTTTTATGTAAGCCTGCAATACTGTTTTGTCAGTGAATGAAGTCATAGGAAAAAATTACATTGCATAGTTAAATGTTGATATCAACACATGTATTATTTATATGTAATAGAGCTCAGAAAAACTCAGTAAGCCTTTTAATAAGTACAGGTGAAATTTATTGAATGCTGGCTCTGTTGTGGCTAAGGAAGGGATGTTTGTGCTTCTTATGAATTATGTTCCATATATCAGCTCTTTAGTAGACTTAAGTTCTGTCTGTAGCTACTTAATCTGGGTAATTAACATAACTATTCAACAAGTCCATGGCATCATCTCACTTCTAATCTTTATTAGGTCTACAAATTGCAAATAATTTTAGATGATTAATAGATTACTTGAGAGCCAGCATTGGGGTCGCTCCTTAGGAGTTCATGGTTTATCAGTTTTTAACATTGGGTGCTTGTGTGCTTTGTGTATAACCAGAGAACAGTGTCTGGGTTGTACATTTATCACAGTGAAATCTAGGGAGAAGGAGCTGTTCGGAACAGGCACAGCACTTGTTCTGTGTTCTGCTTAGATTTTCGTTGCCAATAGGCATTTCTACATTGCTCTGGTTGGCTGTTTAATACAGTAGAATTGTTGAGAGCTGATGCTGTGACAATCAACTGCAGGCCTTGATACTGTATATATGACTGCTTATAAATGGTAATTTTAAAAGGCTTAAGATTCAGTCATCGTAACAGTTAGCTCCAGATTGAAATTTGATATTTGATAGCTAAAGTCTATCCTAGGCCATGTAAGGAGAAAATTGCCTCTGTCATTTTTGAGTTATCCAAATGCAAATTTATTTTGAATAATTCTTCATTTAAGAACTCATTTGCATTTGTTTAATACCATAGAGACTTTCTTTTTGAAAAATGAATTGTTTCTGTTAGTTTCTTTTATGGACTAGTATTTGTGGTGACAGTTTGATTCAATTTAAGAAAATGAGTTGCTGCACAGGTGAGGTAGTATTTGAATCGCTTAAAAGTTCATGTCAGTGTTTTGGTTCTTTTCAATTTTTCCTTTCTGTTCTCTTTCTTTCTTTTGTTTATTTATTTTTTGCTTTGTTCTGTTTATTTTTATTTATTTACTTTTGTTTTTAGTTTTTACAGAGGGTGTTTTGGGCTCTTCATGGCCTTGCTAACACACTTGGCTGGCCATATTTAGTCTGCGCACTAACTGTTAGTTGGCCCAGTTGAGTCTTACTTTGTGCTCTCAGTTTTTTTAGTCTCGCTTTCTATTTTTGTCCACCTGATTGTGTTTTAGTTCATGAGAGATTTTAATTCTGATGGGCCGGATTTTAATCCGTGTACTAAATTTTAGTCTGCAGACTAAAAGTAATCCGCGGATTATTTATTTTTGCAAAATATTAATTCCCCCACTGGAAACTATCCTAAAAGAATGTTAAATTCTCTTAGAATAGCCAAGGGAATTCACAGCTACTGGTGAGTTCTGCCATTTTTTGTTCTCAATACCTAGACATAATAGATCCTACTACCTCCCTTGCATATTTGGCTCCGTTGTGCCTAGGTGTTGGTGTACATTACTATGCATGTCACCTATAACTGTGACTGTCCCTTAGTTGTATTGTTTATTGTATATATTTTTTGTTTAGCTTTTGGTGGGTGAATTGGGCATAACTGCACATGGAACTGTGTTGAATTTGTAGTGCTCAAAGATGTAGGATTTTTTTTTCAGTGAGTTTTTCCAAAAAAGAAAGAATGTTCTATATTTATTTTAACTAAGTAATGGGTGCAAGGGTATGAGGGGGCAAAGCCCATAATAGAAAAAGTAAGTTATACCCGCACTCCTGAGGTGATATGTCAATTGCCTGAAGAATCCTAAAATAATGAGAATGTCAGCAAACATCTTTTAGCAGGGAAGTCAATCCAAAATGGAGAATAATCCGCGGTGGCCTGATCCTTCTTAGCTCACACAAATTGAAAATATCTGGCTTGAAATCTGTAGTAATATAAATTAAATCTATTTATTGCTTTCCTTTCATCACTAATAATTAAGCAAAAAATGTTTATACTGTCTAACTGAATACATTAATAGATAAAAATTAGCATGTTGGGAACTGATGTCTTTAAAAGCAGGCTAATATGCCCCCTCCCAGCCATGTCAATGGATGATGAATCCAGGTCGTAGAAGACCAAACACTTTACTTTGGGAAGTTTACTTCTAGATTTAATTTTGATTTTAACTTTTTTTGGTTTTGTATTTTTTTAATAAACGCACTGGCATTGGAACATAATAAAATTAAAATGTTTCTTTATTGTGCCTCACCATTGCGCAATCAAATTTTTTTGCATACACTGTGGTGAAATAATTTTTAAGACTTGGACTTGCTACTGTGGAGACTGATGTTTAAAGTTTATAACTGTATAAACATTTTCTATGTCCCCCCCCACACCATGGATTTCTTATAACACTGGATATATTTTTCCTTGCTGGACTATTCTCTTTTGGATTGACTTCCCCTGTTTGGATTATTTCACTGCATTATCATCTTTAGGATTCGTCAGGAACAGGACATTTCACCTCAGGAGTGCGGGTATGTACTTAATTTTTTTTTCCCCAAAATTTCAGGGCAGGTCTATAAAACTAGGGGGAAAACTTTTTTTTGAAAGGGCAAACCATTATTCATTCTAGAAATGTAAAAGTAAAAACAATGTAGGATAACTGTGATATTTTTTTTTCCATCCACTGTGTGAGATAGGATTTACCTATGGTATATTTAGATTGTCTGTCTCCTGAGTGATTTATTTACATCTAGACTGAAGTTTAGGAACTGTGGGGTTTAAAAATTATTTTTACAAAAATAAATATTAACAAAGATGCATAGAACTAAAGGTTCTGAGTGTTAAACAATTTAAATGAGTAAGGAATAAAATGGCATTAGAAGCTTCATTATTAAAAACCATATTTCAGTTGTTACTGGTTTCCTTCTCTTTAAACACAAAGATAATTCAGAAGAGCTATTTTCTAGTTTGGTCTATAATTTTTTGAAGTTGCATGCTTCCACACCCTATATTATGGTCACAAATCTGAACTTTGGAAGACATTGGGCTTTGACTCCCCATAATTTCCCACTTAACCTTTATCCATAGAGTACTAAACCAAGGCTTCGCTCATCAGAAATTTCTCAAAGGGTTTAAAATAATAATAGATTCTTTTTAAAGGGCAGATTAAGTCTTGATTTTAATGTGGCCTCTTAGAATGAATTCTTCTTTATTGTTTTTAACTCTTTGATTCCATGAGTTAGGATTCCCTGGCAAAAGTGACTAATAGGTGTCTTAGTACCAACATGGATGGTTGCTTGTTGCCAGTAAGATACCAAATGAATGTGGATGATTTTTTTTTAATAATTAGAGATAAGTTTACAATACGTTTATTAATAACTTTAATGCAAAATCTGCATTAATGTAACATGAAATTTCTTCACTTAAAATACATTCACTGTCCAGCCACCCTACATTTGAATGTTGGCAGGAGATATTTCTACTTTTGGTGGTACTTTTAATTCTACTTATACAGTCCCATATTGGTGCAAAAGCATTTTTCCCTTAGACTAGCTGGCAAAACAAATCCACATGCTGTGAAATAAATACAAACAGCTCTCTGGGATAAAATAATGTCAGTAATGCTTAATATTTTTGTGAAAAATTTTCAGTTTTCCCACTGATTATTTTCTTTTACATTTGGAATTTGATTATATGGACATGGCTAGGAAGCAAGAGAGGGAAAAATGACCAAGAACAGTGGAAGATCTAAACATTTCAAATAATACAATACCTTTAAGGTTTCCTTGACTGAGGTGAGTCAGATCACTCAAAAGAATAAAGATAAAGCAATTTTTGACTGTACAGAGGGTTTTCTAATATAGTCAAATAAATAAGTTCTTTGATGTTCAGAAATAAATTCCTAGGATCCTACTCAAACCAATTTCTCAATTTCCATGGAAAATATTAGTAATAAACTTTGTGTAAAAACAAAAGAAAAATAAGGTTTTCACTTTAGAAAGTACTCTTACGTAGTCTCTTGAAAAGTAGTGAACTCTATAGTAGTAACTAGTTCTGCTACCTTCAGGCTAAGTGACAGTCAGATGTTACATGAGCCATTATCATTAGGAAACCTTACTCCCAGCCTCCTCCATCCTCCTCACAATCTACATGTCCTTCCCTCACTATTTTCCTCACTTTATATACGTCTGCCTCTCTTTATATGTCTGCTACCACTACCACACCTTCTGTTTGATTGTTTTTCCCCCATCAAGGGATATATATTTCATTTTTCTTTAGTTTTAGAGGCTTCCTGTCCATCTATTTATGTTTATTTCTGTTTTCCCCTTTCTGCTTTTATTCTTCAACTGTCCATAATTTAAAACAAAGTTATTTTTATAGTTTTATGTATCAATTTGGAATTTAAAGACAAATGTGTAGAAAGCTTTCTGGTGTTTTATTTAGAAACTAATTTATCTGCTTTTTGCTTAAACACAGCCTTCATTGACTTTTTCTGACATAATGGCTCTTAATGAAATGTACTAACTAAAAGTACATTTCTTTCTCCCTAATTAAGACCCGAGAATATTCATTCAAATGAGGGTAATCAGGCCATGTAAACTGTATATAATACATACAGCTATTCTTTGAGAAAACAGTTTTAACTCTGGTTATTCAAGAATTTCTTCAAATCAGATAGACGCTGTTTATTGAAGAGATAATACCAAATCACTAGCATTTCTAGATCTAAGGTAAATAGCTTTCCTTTTTCAGAAAATATTGATGGCCAAATTTGAGTAATGCTGTCCATTACTGACAATTGTTCTGCAAAAATCACACACAAGAGGCAACCACCACAGTAGTCAAAACTTTTAGAAAATTTTAGTATTCTTTTAGTTGTGCTTGCCTCCAGAACCCAGCCCTCTTCTTGTGCCTATCATATTGTATTTTGTGTACATATTTAATTGTACTGCTTTATGATGAACAAATGTAGATTTTTTTTTTAATTTCCCCTAGTTTTTTCTCCAAGCTTTTCTCATATAGTTTGTAATTAGCTGTCACCCCAGTGTGGTGAATTATATGCAGTTAACTCTTTTCATTCTAGAAGGTTCCTTTCACAAATGCAACCATGTTGTATGTGGTGGGAATTAACTCATACTCAAAGGATAATTTGCTACAGTTCTTACAATAAAGCATTAATTGTTCTTTGCCCTTTTTTGTGCTGCAGGTCTTCCGACCCCGGACTCCACCGGAGGCAATTGCACTGTGTAGCCGTCTGCTGGAGTATACACCAACTGCCCGATTGACACCACTGGAAGCTTGTGCACATTCATTTTTTGACGAATTAAGGGACCCAAATGTCAAACTACCAAATGGGCGAGACACACCTGCACTCTTCAACTTCACCACTCAAGGTAATTCCAAACACTTAGTTCTGTTTTTTTACCATTTCTTTTTTTTTTTTTTTTTTAAGATTTTATTTACTTATTTGACAGATCACAAGTAGGCAGAGAGCAGGCAGAGAGAGGGGGAAGCAGGCTCCCTGCTGAGCAGAGAGCCTGATTCGGGGCTGGATCCCAGGACCCTGAGATCATGACCTGAACCAAAGGCAGAGGCTTAACCCACTAAGCCACCCAGGTGCCCCTGTTTTTAACCATTTCTGAGGAAGCTACGTATGTGTGTGAAGTGATACTCTTAGCTGAAATGTGTGTAGAACTAAAGTGGGCATATTAAGTACTTACAGAGGTAGGAAACACCCTTTTAACCAATTATTAGGCTACTGCCTGTATGGTGTTGAACAACATAGTGGCAGATAAAATTTTTCCAGTAAACATAGCATCTTTCATTTTTGACAGATTATAATAAATCTTGGTACATGAGAAGTTATAGAGACTAATGTACAATTTAACTTACAGATTTGTGTTTGAAACTTAGAATGTTAACATTTTTTGCTTTCTAAGGATTTATATCAGATTTTTTAAACCTGGAAATAAATTTGTGGCTATATTTGTATAAAGTCAGATATCTTATAAACAGAAGGAAAACTGGAATTCTAGAACTCTCTTTCTTAGAAATTATATAAGGATGTAGATAGAGAAATTCTCTTGCCTTCTGGGGGTTGGCACCATTGATGCTACTGAGAAATGTTGAGAGAAAAAAACGAGTTTGTGTACTGGTGGTTTCTAGACCAGAAGAGTCATTATTTCTTAATCACTTTTGTGTTCACTTTTCTCTAAGACCCTAAGTGATTCATTTAATCAACTGCACTGCTTTGATGCAGTGATTTTCTCCATAAATGGAACATTAAAAGTGTACCATTTGCTAGAGATAAAATGAGCAATAAATAGTCAATTGATTGATTAGGCAGCTTAGTCAAGCTAGAAATATAAAAGGGAGATGGAGAGCTTTCTGTGACCAAGAAATAGATACATTTCCTTTATTCTAAGATGAATTTTCCTCCCATATTTAAACTTTTCTAAAATTCAAAGTGGGAAAATGCATTGCTTAAGCAGTAGATTTAGAAGACGTGAGTTGCTAGTAAAATAGACTTGGATGATTCCATTAACTATAATCTAAAACAGTCAATAACATGTAACTACTAGCAGTGCTGATGTAGTCTTAGACTACATTCATAAAGAAAAATGTTCAGATATTCTGGGATTAATTCTGACTACTTGGGGCAGATCAGAAATCATTTGGAATGTTGTTTTAGGTTCTGGCTATGCCATTTTAAGATGTTAATGAATGGCGGGTAGGGTATACAAAGGAACAGAATAGACAGTAGATCCTGGAAAAATGAAGACTTAAGGGCCTTTTGACAAGGGTCTAAAGTACCTCATAGGTTATCTTCTAAAGAAAGGTGTAGACCTGTATTCTTTATCCTGGTTATAAAATTGATAACAGTAGTAGCAGAAAATTAGAGAACAGTACATATTTGAATTTATTCTACAAACCTTGGCCCCTGGCATAGATAGAGACTAAATAAAATTATTGATGAATCAGTGAAGTTTTCACTTATTTAACAGTGGAACAGGTTTATTTGTTTTCTAAAATACCAAATTTTATATCAGGAAAAAGTTGGATGATGTCAAAAGTTATAGATAAGATTATTACAATTTGGCTGTAGAATAGACTCTTCTAGAGTAAAGATTCTATGATTTTGTGTCATTAAGAAAGTAAGTTTTATTTTCAATTTTTATAGCTTTGTTTTAATCTAGAGTAGTACATATATTGAGGATAATATTGAAAATGCAAAAGAAGTATAGAGAAACTTAAAATCACAGTCCCCAAATAATCACTTTTAGCATTCAAATTAATCACTATAAGATTTTATGGTGTAGCTCTTCTCGGTCTTTTCTCTAATGCATATACTGATAATCCTTGGATATAAAGTGATACTCTACTCTCCCATTAAGAATATCCCAAAAAGGGCACCTGGGTGGCTCAGTGGGTTAAGCCTCTGCCTTCGGCCCAGGTCATGATCTCAGGGTCCTGGGATCGAGTCCCGCATCGGGCTCTCTGCTCAGCAGGGAGCCTGCTTCCTTCTCTCTTTCTCTCTGCCTACATGTGATCTCTCTCTGTCAAATAAATGAAAATAAAATCTTAAAAAAAAGAAAAAAGAATATCCCAAAAAGGTTTCTTTTGGTTAACTCAAATGTATTTAAAATTATGCATTGTATAAAACTAAATTTATTCAGGAACTTTACTTTTTACTTCTCAAATTTCATAAAACAATTTCATTAATATGTTAAAATATATATATATTATTTATTTATTTAACAGAGATATAGAACAAGTAGGCAGAGCAGCAGGCAGGGAGAGGGAGAAGCAAGCTCCCCGCTGAGCAGGGAGCCCAACGCAGGGCTTGATTCCAGGACCCTGGGATCATGACCTGAGCCGAAGACGACCGCTTTAACCAACTGAGCCACCCAGGCGCCCCTCTTAATACTTTATATATACGTCTTTTACATCTGTATCTTTGTCATCAGTAGAGCTACATTTTGAACTATCATAAATATTTTTATATGAAGCAGTTTCTGAATCTATATGAGGCCACCACTGAAAATTCTACAAGTATCCATTTTCATAAGTTTTTTTTAATTTTGTTTTTGTACTGTAGATACCTGTTTATTATCTGTACATTTAACTATCTGCTCAATTGCTTTTTTAAGTGGTCTCTACTAAAAGGCTCTGTATACAGTGACATGCAGCACTTACAACTGTGGAATCTTGGCATCAGTTAACATTAACTAAGTTAATGTTAAATTTGTCTCTCTCTTTTTTTTTTTTTTTAACAAGTTCTTTCAGGTGAACTTAGAGTTTCCCAAACCAGCATTGGTTGGGGTTTTATTCACACTAAATATCTTCTCTGATAAGTACTTTTTTTTTTTTCAAAATACATGGATCAAGGAAGCCTTTTGTCAAATAAGCAACTTGGTAGAACCCTAGACACAATAGATATTTATGATGGATACATTTTGGAGAATAATTTTTCTTATATTCAGACATACTAGGTACATACTCTATAATGCACCTGTATGTGTTGATCAAAATTGAGATATTATTTAAGCATTTTATTTAATCAGATTTAAAAATCCAGGATTCTGTTTCATTATTCGTATGTACCATTTTTGAAATAACTACATTTGATTCTTTAGTCGCTGGCTGATAATTTTTCATTATTACTAAAGCAAATAAAATTTTAAAACAATGAAATTTGTTTTTCTATGAATTTCTAAGCTTTTTTGAAAACAGATAAAATTCATATGACATAAGATGAGCCATTTTAAAGTAAACAATTCACTTTATTTAGTATATTCACAGTTTGTACAACTACCACCTCAGTCAAGTTCCAGAACATTTTCATTGCTTCTAAAGAAAACTCCATACCCTTTAAGCAGTCAGTCCCTTTAACTCCTCCAATCCCTGGCAACCACCAGTGTGCTTCCTGCTTCTGGACTTAACCTATTCTGGATATTTTATATAAATGAAATAATATGTGACCTTTTGTATATGGCTTCTTCACTTTGCATAATGTTTTCAAGGTTCATCCGTGTTGTAGCAGTGTATTAGTATTTTATTCCTTTTTATGGCTGAATAATATTCCACTGTATTATGTCTTGATCAGTACAGGCTGCTATAACAAAACACAAGGACTATGTGGCTTAAACAACAAACATTTATTTCTCAGAGTTCTGGAGGCTGGCAAGTTCAAGATCAAGGTGCTAATAAATTTGGTGTCTGATGAGTACCTACTTCCTGGTTTGCAAACGGCTGGTTTCTTACTGTATCCTTATGGTAGAAAGAGATTACCTCTCTTATTTCTCTTATAGGGCCACTAATCCTATTCATGGGGGTTCTACCCTCATGACCTTAATTGCCTCTTAAAGGCCCCATTTCCAAATACTATTACACTGAGGAGTAGGGCATAAGCATACAAATTTTAGGGAGACAGAAACATTCAGTCCATAGTGTATGGATGGATACACATTTTTGTTTTTCTGTCATCTGTTGATGGATATTTGGTTTGTTTCTACCTTTTGGCTATTGTGATAGTGTTGCTAAGACCATTTATGTACAAGTATATTTGTTTGAATACCTCTTTTTAATTCTTTTGGGCATTGCTGAGTCATGTGGTAATTCTATGTTTAACTTTTTGAGGAACTGCCAATCTATTTTCCACAGTGGTTTTGCATGTTTTACATTCTCACCAGCAAGGTACAAGAGTTCCAATTTCTCCATATCCTTGCCAATACTTTTTTTCCTCCTCCTCTTCTTTTTCTTTTTAAAATAAGCATCCTAGTGGGTGTGAAGTGTCATTTTATTGTGCATTGTGGTCCTGAGTTTATTGCAATATAATGAATCATGACCTGGTAAATGCTATTTTTCTATTCTCTAATAAATTATACTCATAAGATAAACGGACATGAAAATAAATTGGCTTAGATTTTAGAATATGGTCTTGAAAATATTACAAAGAGTTTTATGAATGGGCAGTTTTCATATTGTAAATTAATAGAATCAGCTAATCTTAACATCCTTAAAAGGCTCTAAAGTTTTTATTAACTTCAGCTGTGACACATGCCTTTAAAGTAAAGGCTCAATTTGAAGAAGAATATTTGGTTTGAGCTTTATTCATACATGTTTGATATATATAAGTTTTTAAAAAGGTATGAAGATTGTTTTATTTGACATTTCAAATTGTTATATTTCCCAGAATATCAAACATAACTCTGGTTCTCTGAATGTCTGAATTTCCATATGTATCTTTGAGGATTTAAAGAATGTGTGTATATTTGGATGTGGTGTGTGTAGATGTATGCAATTTCTATAGCTCCAAGTGTTTCTGTGACTTATTATTATTATATGTTTTATATATTATATATATTATAATTATTATAATGTGGCATATTAAAAAGATGTGCATGAGTCTTTATGTCTATCCAAATGAACTCTGTAAATATGTCCTTGAAATTATTTTCCATAAAACTAAATGTATTAAATTGAAAGTACCATCATTTTGAGATATGACCCTTCTTTTTTTTTTTTTTAAGATTTTTTATTTATTAATTTGACAGAGAGAGATCACAAGCAGGCAGAGCAGCAGGTAGAGGACGCGGGGGGGAAGCAGGCTCCCCACTGAGCAGAGAGCCCGATGTGGGGCTCAATCCCAGGAACCTGAGATCATGACTCGAGCCGAAGGCAGAGGCTTAAACCACTGAGCCCCCCGGCGCCCCATGACCCTTCTTTTTTAAGTATTAAAATGCCCTATCCTCATAGCCATTCTGAAACTGAGCTATAATCACCTGTAGTACTTTCTCCCTTTCCTTTTTATTTTTTATTATATTTATATATTTTTATATTTATATATTTATATATTTATATATATTTATATATTAAATATATTTATATATTTATAATATTATATATTAAATATATTTATATATTTATTTATATATTTATATATTTATATATTATATATTTTTATTATATTTATATATTTTATTATATTTATTATATTTTATTTATTACATTTGAACGGTATTTCTGTGTAAGGACACAGCTGTCCGGGAAAGAAGTGATATTTGATGTTGTTATATTTGATCCTCTATACTTTGATTTTGGATCAATGCTTCCAAATTATGATCTTGTTTACCGAGGCAAAGTTGTAACTGTTGTGCAGATACGATTTCAAAGCACGTATTATTTAATAGCAATTAATGAATGATTAGAATAAAATGGGGTAATACAAGAGCTTGAGAAAAGGAGAATCAATCACCCAATTGGTTGTATAGCTAGAGAGAGTCCAGAGATAGGAAACTCTAGGGGTGGGAGGGTGTTATTGAAGTTCTGCTGTAAAAACAGTCCCCCATCCTCACAAATTTTCATGGTCTGTACTAATCTCCCCCAAATGAAATAAAGATAATTCACTGTCTGCATGTAGTAGGTGCTCAATGAATGTTTGAATGACATATGCCACTTTTAAGTGAACACAGTATTGATTCATACAACAAATATTTATTAGACATTTCTAGTGTTCCTTCTAGTTGCTGTTAGTGTTGGGGTTTTTTTGTTTGTTTTTCATTTTTTGTTTTAAAGAGAGAGACAGAGATAATGAGAGAGCACAAGCTGGGAGGAGAGGGAGAAGTAGGCTCCCCGCTGAGCAGGGAGCCTGACAGGAGGCTTGACCCCAGGACAGAGATTATGCCCTGAACCAAAGGCAGATGCCTAACTGATTGAGTCATCCAGGCACCCCTGGTGTTGTTTTAATTAGCAAGGTAAACCTATCCTTTGACTAGAACTGTGAAGATTAAACACTTGAGGGTCGACTTGGTGGCTCAGTGGATTAAGCCGCTGCCTTCGGCTCTGGTCATGATCTCAGGGTCCTGGGATCGAGCCCCGCATCGGGCTCTCTGCTCGGCGGAGAGCCTGCTTCCCCTTCTCTCTCTGCCTCCCTCTATGCCTGCTTGTGATCTCTCTCTCTGTCAAATAAATAAATAAAATCTTTAAAAAAAAAAAAAGATTAAACACTTGAGTAAAACACAGGGTTGTATTGAAATAAAGCTTAACAAAGCTAACTGCACTTTGATGTTTATTACTGTGCCATGAGTAATTAGCTATAAATAATAATTAATATTATACTCATATAATTAAAACAAGTATTTCTGTGATCAGCTAGAGGAGGGAAAGAGAATGAACAGATATGGAACAGAAACCTTGGAGACTCTTTTGACCTTCTGGGTCCACAAATCAGATTATCAGATCTCTCATTTTTCTGCCACTGGAGCTTCAGTGTTCTGGGACCCCCTGACTAATACTGTCTACGTCTAAACATTGGAAACCTAGACATACCTTTGGCAAACCCTCTTTTCCTTCAGTCACTGGATCTCAAAGATGGGACATAAACTGAATCAAACCTTAAGAAGCAGGTGGAATCAGGAAATTCCAACAGGGGTCATTATTTTCTTTATTCACCAATTCTTGCCTATTCCAAGACTGGAATATATTGGGAAATAAGTTGCTTTCTGTGTTTATGAGACTGACGTGCTACCTACTGCGCTAACGAGGCACCTTGCTTTCTGTGTTTAAATATGAGTTTCCAGTTAATCCCACTACACATTCCCAATACCAATTTTCTACCTAATTTGTATGAAATTTTACCAAGTAAAGTTATTTTAACAAACGTTGTCCCCCAAGGGCAGGACAAGTTGGGGGTTAAGCAAAGGTGAGTAAAGATGATCAAAACATTAGTATGATTTAGTATGAAGAGTTTACTCTTTTACTACTTAGCTGGGTTATCTGAGATTGGTAGCTTTGTGGGGAGATATAGAGGAGTGGTGGCATATTAGCTGGGCCTATTTAACTCTCTAATGAGAGTTAACATAGGATATGTGGGGCTGCTAGAGAACACCATGCAAACTCAGACAAATTGGATGTCTTGGGGTAGAGGGCAAGAGTATTTGCACATGAGGAAAGCAGATGAAATAGGAAAGAGCTTCCACAAAGCAAATGGAAAAAAGGACAAAAATAGAAAAAACAAAAAAATAGGGAAAAAAGAGGTGCCTGGGTGGTACAGTCGGTTCCACATCTGACTCTTGATTTCAGCTCAGGTCATGATCTCAGGGTCCTGGGATCCAGCCCCAAGTTAGCTCCATGCTTAATTAGCATGGAGCCTGCTTGAGATTCTTTCTCTCCCCCCTCCCTCTGCCCCTCCGACTTGTGCTGTCTTTCTCTCTCTCAAATAAATAAATAAAATCTTAAAAAAAAAAAGTAGGAAGAGGATCAGAGAGATTTTAAAAAGAGTGTAAGTATATGTTACAGAATAGAAAGTGATGAAAATGGAATTGAGAATAAGTTGGGGGTGAACAATAAAAGCAAGTGTTCTAGAATCCCAGTTCATCAAAGGATTATACTTCCTTCATTTGAAAGCAGTAGATACTTATTTATAAAATTTATTGTATGGAATTAAAAGCTTTTTAAGTTATTATAAATCATTATTTATCATCATTAGAAGGTTCCGTGATTTTTGTAGCAATGAATTTTAAACCACTTTTCCTGTTATAGAATAGTGATACACATAAATATGGTCAGCCACCTTCTTATCTGCCTTTCTATGTCCTGAGCATTTTCTTTCAGCCTGCCTCATCCTCAGCTACAACTAAAATGGCCACACTGGGGGTGCCTGAGAGGCGCAATGGGTTAAGCATCTGACTCTTGATTTTGGCCCAGGTCGTGATCTCAGGGTCATGAGATCAAGCTCTGCATCAGACTCCACACTTAGTGTGGAGTCTGCTTGAGATTTTCTCTCTCTTCTTCTTCTGCTCCTCCTGCTCATGTTCATTCTCTCTCTCTCTCAAATAAATAAATCCTTTAAAATTAATTAATTAAATAAATAGCTACAGTATTTCAGTGACCTGAGGTTATGATTCTTCTGATATTACTCTCAAGTTATTGTAAACCCTGAGTTGGGGTTTTTTGGTTTAGACTTATTATAATTTATAATAGCAATGATAAATTTATATAAAATAGAAACTCTTGATTTACATGTAGGTGTGAATCAAATCACAAAGTGAAGCACATAAACTGTTATAATTTGCAGTGCCCCTCTGCTTTTTAAAAAAAAAAAAAGCTGAACTGTAAACTTCTTATGTGGCTATCCGTTTCCTTTTGTGTGTTGAGTGAAAATGACTATAAAAGGCCTTTATAGAACAACAGACTTGAGGAAATTTGTTTTAAACAAGTGGATTATTTTGGTAAATAAATAAGTGGAGTTGTTCATACTTATCAAGGGAGTTGATGTCAAAATTATTCTTTAGGGACGCCTGGGTGGCTCAGTTGGTTAAGCAGCTGCCTTCGGCTCAGGTCATGATCCCAGTATCCTGGGATTGAGTCCCACATCGGGCTCCTTGCTGGGCAGGGAGCCTGCTTCTCCATCTCCCTCTGCCTCTACCTGCCACTCTGTCTGCCTGTGCTTGCTCTCTCTCTCTAACAAAAAAAAAAAAAAAAAAAAAAAAAAATTCTTTAATATTTCATAAGTAATCTAGAAGAATAAATTTTCTAGGTAAGCAAGTTGTACTCTTCTAGGTCATAAAATGCTAAACCAATAAAAATACACTACAGGGAGAATGTAAGGAAATTCTTGAGTACACTAAAAGGAGGCAGATAAGTCTCTCAGTTCAGGTAGCTAAAGAACTAATGACAAAAATGTTGACTGTATTCAAGATTTTAGAATCTAAATTGTCAATTATTTATGAGAATTAATTGTCATTTTTCCCTGAGAGGATTTTGTCCACTCTGTTTCTTTGACCTATACTGTTGGGAAGAATGTGGAATGATGTAGGAACAAACAATCACAAACTAGGATCTTAAAGTTCTGTGTGTGCTCTGGACAGATAGAGTTCCAGGAAGACCAGACCACTGGTAGTATATGATATATAACCAAGGTAATAAAGATATACAGTAGTGCATATGAAAGGAAGTTAAGTCAGACCTAAAGTCTAGTTCTCAGTCTTTAACTAGTTGTAGATCTTGGTCCAGGTACTATCTCTGAGTTTCCTCCCTTTAAAAAAAAAAAAAAAGGTGGAATATTTAAGGACACTTTCAGCTCCCAAATGCTGATTTTAAAAATGAATTGACTTCAGAAAGACAAAGGAAGGAAGGGAGGGAGGGAGCTAAACACCACAATGGGGTGAGATATATAAAATCATAGTATAAATGGATACAGAAAACACAAACTCAATTTCCCAGGATTGAAAGTATTAGCAGTATTATTTTTAGATGCCTCAAAAGGTTATTAGCTAGATAAAATAATTCATAGTAATGCTACATTTATTATACTACATCAAGAATGGATTGATTTTTATATCTTTACAATAATGTTTTTAGTTATTAAGGCCTATTCTTTTTAATCACCAGAACTTCTAATATACTAGCATTTTGCTAGATAACTTTCAAAATACATCACTTCTATAAATGTCATATATGAACGCATTCAGACATTTTTGGGTGACTGGTATAAATTGTGATGCTCCCTCTTGGGCAGTTCTAAGGCAAAGTAGTCGTGAATTTGTGTAGATAATTATGTAGTCCTCACATTAAACATTAAACATCATTAATATTACCAAGAAACAATAGTGAGCCTTGTAATTATTTGTTTACTGTTTGATCTAATTAATTTAGTTATTTAATTTTAGGATTTATTTAGAAACTTGGTCAGGGATTTTCTGGGCACTTTGAAATTGTTAGAAGAGGAGAGGAGCCAGTAGGATAGGGTTGTTTATCTTTTAAAAAATCAAGATGGGATCAGGAGGGAGACAAACCAAAAGAGACTCTTAATGTCATAAAACAGACTGAGGGGGGTGGGGGGGAAGGGGGTGGGAGAGGGTGGTGGGGTTACATTATATGTTTAAATAAAAAAGCTTAAAGAAAAAAATCCAGATAAGCAACATTAGAATTCAGTAATGTGTGAGATCAAGTTGCACATGATCTCACCTTTGATCTCACATGATCTCACATGATCACACATGATCTCAGCCTTTGAATTACTGCTCAAAAAAAGGGACATGCCGGGGCTCCTGGGTGGCTCAGTGGGTTAAAGCCTCTGCCTTCAGCTTAGGTCATGATCCCAGGGTCCTGGGATCGAGCCCCACATCGGGCTCTCTGCTCAGCAGGGAGCCTGCTTCCTCCTCTCTCTCTGCCTGCCTCTCTGCCTACCTGTGATCTCTGTCTGTCAAATAAATAAATAAAATCTTTTTTTAAAAAAAGGGGGGAGGGGAACATGCCATTGTGAAAATCGTCTCTTTTTGTAGAGAAATAGTATTTATTATAGAGAACCACTGGCAATTTTCATATGTAGATAGGAGGCCTGATAACACAAGTGAAGACCTCAAACTAATTGTAGAAGAAAAAGTAAATCTGCCTCTTTTAGGGACTCCTTTCTAGAGATCTGCAGGGTCAGTTTCAAAGCTAATGAAGAAAATTACTTTCTACCTGATGACTGGTATTTTATTACATCACTGTAAGAGAAGGTCTGGTAAACAAAGAGATTGATTTCTTCCCTCTAGTTAACACATTGATTGCTTCTCTCAGATTCATCCTCAGCTTTCCCACTATCCACAGTTTGAACAAACATATACCCGACGTAGCCACTGACCCACTGTTTTTATTCTCATCCCCCCAGAAAAAACCAGGAAGGTTTCTTGTCTACCTTTTATCATTAAATTTAGGACTCATGTATTTGGAAGAATAGAAACTTTAATGAGTACTTACGGTTTTGTCAACTAGATTTTATGTTTTAATATTTTAAAAGATTGTTTTATCAGGCAATCAAGTATTAAATTCATTCAGTTTATCTTTTCATGGGAATGTTTCTTTCATTTACATTATAAACAACGGTGCAGCAAAATTCAGTTAAATGAATTTGGTCTGCCTTTTGGTTGATTGATACCTATTTAGTTTTATTGATAACTTTTTAAACTCATTTGGCTTTTCTTTAAATAGTCCATTGAAATGTTTAGTTATGGATCATGTAATGATTGATACGCTATCAAAAGATTCTTGATATTCCCTGATAAACTACTATGTGGTTTTTGATGGCACAGTTTTACGGCATCTGCAGTTAGTTAAAGAAACTTTTACCATTGTTCACTTTTTTCTAAAACCTTCTGAACCTGTTACCATGTTATTTTGAGCCATGTCTCTGAGATAAAACATGGTCTGTCTTGTGCTTCCTACCTTTTCTCCAAAGCTAGCTCTACTTCAGTATTATGGACCTCATAGTTCCCTTAATTATCTCCCTAATCTCAAGCCTAGCACATGTTTATTCAATAAATACTATGTTTCTTTTTATTTTCAGTCTCTTCTACACTCCTTATTCTTTATCTTCAAGAATACACCCACTCTCTCTGATCCTGAAAGCTTCTTTTGCTCTGCTGTTGCTGTCCTCTAAAATACCATCCTTTTTCACATTCTTATGCTCACCCTGCAGTTTGTATCCACATTCATTGTTTCAGTTTCCTTACAACCCACTGTCATGAATAGACGGGGAGACTATGAGCAAATTGTGATGATGATGAGCAAAAAATCATTTCAACCATTTTGTGCCAGCCCCATAGAAGTGCCCGTAATCTGTCCCCACAAAAGGGACAGACTTTAGTGCAGAGAACAGGACTATAGCAAAAGTATAAGGAGGCTTCCTCTTTCATATAGGCAAAAGTTATGACAACAACCTCTCTGAAGTAGAGGAAAGCTGGTAGATGGAAAACAGTGAACCTCAAGGAATTCCTATAGTTAAGGAAGAGAAGAACAGGGAGTTATAGAGATTGGGGAGGTGGTTAGAATTTCTTAAATTTTAGAATGTTAAATTCAAACAAATTTGCAAAAGCCCTCCCCTCCACCCAAAGGCCACTTATTGACTCTAGATTAAGTATCTAGTCCTTTAAAAAAAAAAAAAAATAGTCCTTTTAGTTATTTTGTGGACTTTACTTACTCTCTCTTTTTTTTAAGCTTTTTTATTTAAACATATAATGTAACCCCACCCCCCTCTCCCCCCCCACCCCCCTCAGTTTGTTTTATGACATTAAGAGTCTCTTTTGGGGGCGCCTGGGTGGCTCAGTGGGTTAAGCCTCTGCCTTCGGCTCAGGTCATGGTCTCAGGGTCCTGGGATCGAGGCCCACATCTGGCTCTCTGCTTGGTTGGGAGCCTGCTTCCCCTTCCCCCTCTGCCTGCCTCTCTGCCTACTTGTGATCTCTCTTTCTCTCTCTCTCTGTCAAATAAATAAATAAAATTTAAAAAAAAAATTAAAAAAAAAAGTCTCTTTTGGTTTGTCTCCCTCCCGATCCCATCTTGTTTCATTTTTTCTTTTCCTACCTCCTTAACCCCACCCCCGTTGCATCTCCACTTCCTCATATCAGGGAGATCATGTGATAGTTGTCTTTCTCCAGTTGACTTATTTCACTAAGCATAATACGCTCTAGTTCCATCCATGTCGTTGCAAATGGTAAGATTTCATTTCTTTTGATGGCTGCATAGTATTCCATTGTATATATATACCACATCTTCTTTATCCATTCATCTGTTGATGGACATCTAGGTTCTTTCCATAACTTGGCTATTGTGGACATTGCTGCTATAAACATTAGGGTACACGTGCCCCTTCGGATCACTACGTTTGTATCTTTAGAGTAAATACCCAGTGCTTACTCTCCTCTTTGTCTTTGGATATGGCAAAGCCTCCAGGATCCATAGCTTCTCCTTTTCTTGCCTCTTATTTTCTTCACTTTTCTCCTTTCCTTTCGTTAGTTACCCCTCTCTCCCTACCCAAAACCAAGACAGCTATCTCCTCCCTAAGGAAAAAGAGGTTGCTTTTTTTCAAGCCCTGCCCCTGTGTGTGTGACATCCACAAAATGTCACATAAAACCACCATGCCCCCTCAACTGGGCAAACAGATATATAGAAAGATGGATGATCTGATAAAATAGAGTAAATGAATGGGAAAAAGTGTGCAACATGGGCCACATGTGACGATATTCAGTTTATTTTAAAGATTATCTTAAAAGTGGCTTTGTCAGAATGTCTTATCTTAAAATCTCCGGTCATCTTTTCCTTTTTTAGATTTTCTTTTAGATGTTAGGCACTTGGTCATAGAGATCTTTTAATTTAAAAGTGCTCCTATCCTAGGGGCACCTGGGTGGTTCGGTGGGTTGGGCCTCTGCCTTCCGCTGGGGTTGTGATCTCAGGGTCCTGGGACTGGGTCCTGCGTTGGGCTCGGCGGGGAGCCTGCTTCCCCTGTCTCTACCTGCCTCTGCCTGCTTGTGATCTCTCTCTCTGTCAAATGAATAAATAAAATCTTAAAAAAGAAAAAAAAAGTGTTCGTATCCTGAATAGGTTGAATATCTTTCTTTCTAGCTTATTTGTCCTTCCATTTTCAATTTCTGTTGATCAAAGACAGTTATCTTTTTCTCTGTCCTGAAACCTACTACATGAAGTACACTTTCTTGCTGGGTATTGATAGGTGGATTTTAAAGAAGCCTTTTTAGCAGATTTTAATTGTAAATGGCATGGTGAATCTTTCTTTTTATTTTTACGTTAATGAAGAGCAACTACCACATCCATTAATTTTATTCTAGAGCCATAAGAGTCGTCAGCCATGGTAATAGGGATTCTCTTGTTTTCCTAGGTATAAGATTATAGGTTGAAATAGGACTAATGTGAAATAAAACAACCTAGGATCTTCCTGTTCCTCAGTGACAACAAATAGAGCTACTAAAGCTGATTCTGAGAAAACAGCTTCTCTTCAAACCTGATCAGTAGGGTAGTGGTTTTCCAGCTGTCTTCCATCTATTAATTTGAGAAGCTGCCCTGCATCTTCTCACTTAAGCAGCAAGAGTCTTTCAGTTTTAGGCTTTTGCTCCCACTCATCTTTCACAAATCTTGGCATCACCTTGCTGGTTGTTTTTTGTTTTGTTTTGTTTTGTTTTTTAATAAGAATCTGGTATCATTTAGTACAAATTTTAGATATTTAGATGCCAAATTGAATAAGTCAGTAATGGGGCTTTACAACAAAATATTTTTATTTTTTTAATTTGTTTTTAAAGATTTTATTTATTTATTTGAGAGAGAGAGGGAGAAGCAGACTCTGCTGAGTGTGGAGCCCAGTGTGGGGCTCAATCTCATAACCATGAGATCATGATCTGATTTGAAATCAGGAGTTGGACACCCAACTGACCGAGCCACCCAGGCACCCTCAGAACATTTTAAACTATAGTATTAAAGCACTATTTCCTTTGCTAGGGTCTGTTGGGGAGGGATGAATGAGGAGTGACTGCTGAAAGGTTTCCCTTTTGAGTAATGACAGTGCTTTGAAACTAGACAGAGGTGATGGATGGTTATACAACATTGTGAATGTATGAAATGCCACTGAACTGTCCACTTTAAAATGGTTAATTCGGGGGTGCCTGGGTAGCTCAATCATTAAGTGTCTGCCTTCGGCTCAGGTCCTGATCCCAGGGTCCTGTGATCAAGCCCCGTGTCAGGCTCCCTGCTCCATGGGAAGCCTGCTTCTCCCTTTCCCACTCCCCCTGCTTGTGTTCCCTCTTTCGCTGTCTCTCTCTCTCTGTCAAATAAATAAATAAAATAAAATAAAATCTTTAAAATCTTTAGTTTTATGTTATGCAAATTTACTTGAAGATTGTACTATTTCTTAATTTTTTTTATTCCATGCTGTGTCTGTGAATTGTCAAAATGTATGCTTTAGCTCAGAGAATAATGTCTTCCTGTAGCTAGTATGGTTGTGTAATTATTCCTTCAAATTACAACACTTACTAGAGTGAAAATGAAAGCCACTGGGTAGATACTCGAATTACAAGAATTAACAGAGTTATCCTGGGAGGACCAGGAGAACGGTGACATTACCTAAAGCTAACACCAGAGACTTGTATATAAAAGCTCACCACACTCCTTGCTATCTGTCCAAATCACTAGATCCAATATCATCGTAAATTATTTCTTGAAACTTATATATAGGACTTGATTCTTTGAAGAAAGCCACTCTGTATAGAATTGATAGAAACTTCCACATGCATGTAAAAAGCCTATTTCAAAGTAACAATCTTACTAAGTTAGAGAGCAAAATAGAATGGAATAAAAGCATTCTTATTTTTAATAAAGTAATGAAACTTTAACAGTTGGGTAGGTTGGTCCATGCATGCAGTGGTGCCTACACACACAGTAAATTAATGAAAGATGGAAATATATCTTAGTAATATGCTTATTCTCAAACTTTTGGCCAGTCTAGTTCCCCAAGCTACCTTTAATTCTCAGACATATTCTAATTTTAGCAGATAGTGCCTTAGTTATATGTACAACATTTCTGTGGACTTTCTCTGTAAGTTGATTATTAGCTCATTGATTTAGTTTTAGATGTAGGTTTATCGTGTCCTTTTTTCTTTTAAGCCAGTGTTTTAATGTACTTTATTGTTACCAATAAAAGTAGTTTCACATACAGAGTTAAGAATGGGCTCTAATACGTGTCTTAACCTTTTCTTTAGAACTGTCAAGTAATCCACCTCTAGCTACCATCCTTATTCCTCCTCATGCTCGGATTCAAGCAGCTGCTTCAACCCCTACAAATGCCACAGCAGCCTCAGGTGAGAACATAAGTGTCTTCTCTAAAAACATTCTATTTTTTTAAAAAAGATAATGATTACCTCCATTTTATTTCATGTGATGTATGTGAACATTTAATACCCTCCAAGTTTCAAAAACATAGCATAGCCAAATGAATGAATGTGAATAAAATGTTGTTTTATTTCCAAAAAAGCACAAAAGGACCCCATAAATACTTCATATATAAATTATAAAAATCTTACTATAATGTTAAATTCTGTCCTCTTAGTTACCTTTAAAGTCATGCTTTCTATATAATTTCTTGATAAATATACATTAGATGAGATGCCCATAGCAGAAAGCAATCTGTACAAATGTAATATTATTGAAGATACTTTACTTCAGTTTCATCATTCTGAGTATGTATGCTGGAGAGGCAAACTTTCAACAAGTGTAAAATACAGATTGGTATAATTTGAGCATCTGTAAGGACTAAAACTAATGCAAATACATTTAAGATTTAGATCAGAATATGACTATATCTTGTCTATCTTTAAAAAAAAAAATGCCTTCATGGTCTCCCAGGTTAGAGCTCTGGTATACTGCTGATCTCTTAGCCAGCTAATGGGGCCTTATTTAGTGAGAATTGCAGATATTCTGAAAATATCCAACTTTTGAATGAATTTAAAACTTCTTTAAAGGATCACTGGATGCTGTTTAAGTAAGAAATACAGTAACACAATTGGGCTCAGAATTTGGTATCCTTTTTTATCCCCCTCTAAAAAGCAAATGTCAGGAGCTGACTCTGTTTTCATTAAATCATCTAATACATTGAACTGAGTTAGATCAGACACATTTTTGCCTAAGGGCATTGATGCTGCAGGAGGTAAAATCTTTCGTTATTATTTCTTGCAATTCCACAATAAGGTCATAATCCATCTCCTGTTGTCTGGCACACAGTTGTTTGTTCCTGTGCAAAAAAATTTTAGAGCTTTGCTAATAAAGATGAGAAACATTTCTAGTCCATGGCCTACATTCGTTCCAGAAAAAGTCTGGAAAGAAAGGTTTCTTTTCTATTTCTAGTTCCATCAGCACATGCTACTTTGAGAAAGTCATTTGAACTTTATTAGTTTTAATATGTCTTACTAGTTTTCTCGATCTGTAAAATGTGTGGCATTGCTCTCCTAGAATAATGTAAAAATCAAATAATGTGCTGAATTGTGGTTTAAATTTTTTAAATATAAGAATTTTAAAACTATGACCTATTTATTTAGAAGGAAGATAGAATTGCTTATGTGAGCTATTAATAAACCTAATAAATCCCTAACCCAACTTAGATTTTATGTAACATTGTTTGTTCAAAGCATGAAATAGCCCCTAATCCTGAACTAATGCAATTACTTGTTGAGCTTATTCCAGGGGTTTTATTAGAATTGCTTTAGAGTGTGAGTAAAAATGAAGTTAGAAATACAGTAGCACCAATTATGATTGGTGAGTTTTGGGTAATTTTAAATGATTTCCTTAGTGTGAGATACTAAAGAAGTTAAAGTAGGTTTTTTGGGCAAATTGCCTCGTATAACCTGATTTTTATGTGGCTTCAGTACAAGTTAGAGCAGACCCCCCAAAATATTTCATTGCTATTTATGTATTCTTAAAGCCATTTATATCACATTTTGACATAAATATGCAAAATGATTGGACTCTGATCCTGAGAGGTTACTTCAAAGTTGAAGTACATAAGAGTATGAGGAATTTAATAGAGGAATAATAGGCTGAGGCTAAGGACAGACTTAAAATTAGTTGAGAAAAATGCCTGCCTTGAGTATCTTGATAGTTACCAAAGAGGGTATCAGATACTGCTTTGAGCTTCCTAGTGGCTAAATAAAGAAATGTTACATGATAAAATTTCGCATTGTTCATTAGATAAGCACCCTGATGGCTTAGGAGAAGCAAAATGTTTCTGGGCCTGCTGTCTGAGAAGTATTTCTCCCTTGGGGCCTCAAATTTGTTACTATAAGAGATTAAATGAAGTTCCCTTCACCATTCCAACAGTAAATGTAATAATGAGCCTCATATGGATACTTTAAGTGCCCTGGGTGTGAGACAGTTTCGAAACACCACATTAAGGTCAGGGGAAAAGTTTTCTTTGGGGCGGAAGTAGTGAGAACCAAGTATGTTACCAAACATATCTCGGGAAATGCTGAACTAGGTGAAGGAATTGATCGTGCAACATTGATGGCTATCTATATTTAAATAAATATGTATGTATGGGTATATATATTTTTTGAATAAGAATTTGACAGTGTGGGTTATATTCTTTAATAAGACCTTAAAATATATATGCTCTTGTTGTCTCTCTTGGCTTCAGTTTCCTTATCCATAAAACAAGAATAATAAATACCTGCTATATAGACTTGTAAGATGTAATGTGTACTAGGTACTTAGCTGGTGTTATGCTCAGTTCAGAAAGTGACTGCAAGTGAACTGATTAAGACCTGTTGGAAGGCATTACTGTGTAGAACAAGAACCATCGTAGTTCATGCTTTTAGTTCACTAATCCCACTTCAGAGATCTTCAGGATACTTCTAACAGAAGACAGAAAGCTACCATGTACAGAGGTAGAAATAGGAATAATTATATAATAACAAAAAGGAGATCCAGTCTGATCTGACTGGTCAACGGGAAGAAATTGTTTTGATACATTATGAAATCTCCATCTTTATATAATCACAAAAAAATCAGTTATGTAGCTTATAGACATTTGTAAAAATCTTCACCAGATCTTATGTACCATGTTGGTAACTGCCAAAATGAATGTTTGTGTGTGGATAGGGACAAGATAAAAATATACAAAAATTGAAACAGTTGTGTTAAATTAGTGGGTATGGATTTTGATTTTTTTTTCTCTCAAAACTTCTCATATTCTTTCTAAATTGTTTTTAAAAAGTACCTCAGTATCAGGAGGCATTATAACTGATCATGGCTCTGATGAGAAACTTTTGAAATTATATATACTATTTTTAATAGTCCATAAAGTATAATTTTATATATGTATAATATATAATTTTAGTATATAACCTTAGTATGTATAATATATAATTTTAACATATACATGTTTTTATATATGTAAATTCTGATTTTCTCCATGAGATCCTCTCATTTACTCGATTTGGGAGACCATTCGTCTAAACTATTAAGAAAAATAATCTTGAGAAATTACAGTTTTACTGTTCAGATATAAACCACTTTAGAGATCATGTAGTCCAATGCCATGTCAACTAAGTGTGAGATATGGTAGAGAATTTCAGCTAGAGCAGTTTTCTCTATCTTTATATATCAGTCTTCAGAGTAAGATTTCCTTCAGTGCAGTGATTATGCTATTAAATTTAAAAAACACTGATTTCCACTTATGTTCTTACTCTCTGTTAAGAAGAAGCCATCTATCCCTTCTATGCTTCTGTATATCAGTAACTGGAAGCTCATTACTACAAAAATAAACACATTCCATCTTTGTATCATTCTGTTAGAAAGTTTATCCTTTTTTCACCCTGAAATTTGTCCTCCTATACTTTCTTCTTCTCAGTGATCCTATTCTGGGGCTACACACAAACGTTCTCAAATTTTAATGATGGCTAACTGCCTTCCATTTTAGTGAGGGTTTCAGATCCTAATCCTGAATATGTTCTAAGTGTCAGGTTTTTGGGTTTTCTATACAATTATATATCACCTTACACATTTTGTAAACATAACAATTTTTTGCCTCTTAAGCAGCTAATAAAGCATATCAAACAGTACAAGGCAGGGCCTCCTTAGAGATGTTTTTGCCTTTTCTCAAATTACTGATAAAATAAGTGAAATGGTACGAAAAGCAAGACTTATTCTTCTGGGGATTTCTGAATTATTTTTTAACCCTCTTGTTTACTTAGCTATCAACCAACCTTACAATATTCATTTTAATGATGTTTTGGAAAACTTTGTAAAATGCTTTGTTGTTGTCAAGAAAATTTTTAAGAAAGTTTTCCATCCATAAAGTATCACTGTCAAGGATGGAAATCAAACTTTTTTTTTAAGACTTAGGGAAATTTCTAATGTCTGCTATTTGTCCACTGTGAGTTTCTGTAATCCATTTTAGAATTTGTTTCTTGGACTTTAGATTCTGGATTTAAAGACATTTAAAATGTATAGATTGCCCTCACCTTTCTTGGGCTGCATTTTGTTTATTAGGATTTTTGTTATATCCTTTCCAGGTTGAAAACCCTTCTAACAGAAAAGGGAATCATGATAGGAGTTGGACAAGGTCTGTCTTCTCTTTTTACCTGGTCAGGGGGTTTAATTTTTTTTTTTTACCTTGCTTTGAATACTTTATGCTGTTTATTTAAACTAAATCTGACCTGTTTTTATAGGTTCACATTGTTATTTTCTGTTCTTCCTTGAATGTGTGCCCTTCTTCTTAAAGTTACCTGTATTTAAAATGATGAGCTCATCAGAGAAAATCCTTTTAGTTGGCTTCTTTAGTTCTTCTCCCTTTATTTTGCATTGAGATTATTTGCAATTACTTGGTCAGAGTTTTGTGTGTTTTTTTCTAATATTCTACTTCTTGTCAGTTTTGAGCTCCTTTTGAAGACTATAGCCATAAAATCAAACCTATTATTCCCTGAACTTTTTGAAATCCATTTTACTGAGGTCATGGCTCAGATTTAGAGGGCCCATGGTTCCCTTTACTTAATACTACAGTTACTTTTACTTCAGAATTCCTGCCACCTGCATCACCAGCCAGTTCTTTCTAGTTGGGCAGAATTAAACCCAGAATAATTTATCCCATTGTTTTTTTGTTTCTACTAATTTTGAGAGTTGAAATGTTAGACAAATTAAGTCCATGGATCAAATACTTTCTAAAATCATAGTTACCATCCTTTCATCCCCTCCCCAAATACTATTATCCTTTGCCTCTTTGCCAATGTACAGTATGCTTTGAGAAAGCTGTATCCGTATCTTGTCTGGTTTTAGCATCATCAGGGTATTGCCCTCGAGTGTTCCTTTTCCCAACCCTTTCATTTCTGTTATCTCTTTATCTTAACCCACACATATGTGGAATTTCTAAAAATACGTAGCTTTTAAAAATATGGGGATTTTTTTCTGTTAAAAAATAATATATAGTTATTTTAGAAAATAAAAGTCTTCCTTATTCTCAAATCCAAAGATAATGAAAGGTAACATCATGTTATATTTTAGTCTGTGTATGAATGGGCAGAGAGAGATGCCTTTTTTTTTTTTTTTTTTTTTGTAATGGGCCCTGCTATTCAAGGGATGGGGGTATATAACTGTGCATCCTAAGCCTGTACCATAATTTATTTAACTTGATTTCTTATTCTTAGACATTTGTATTATATCTCAGTGTTTCGAAGTATAATTGCCAAGTCAAAAGATAATAAATTTTTTAAGATTTTGATATGTATCAAATTGCCTTCCAGAAAGCTTATCCCAGATTATACTGCCCACTTGCAGTGCACATATTTTTCCATTTCTCCCATTACCTTAACATTAGCCAGCCCAGAGTGGGGTCTGGAAGGTGCTGCATGCATGTGTGCACATATATTTTTAGGTATTACCAACTTGGTAGCCAAAGAATGTGGGTGTCTTTTTTAGGTACAGTGCTATACCCATTTCCTCCTTTTGGCTCCTTTTGGTTTTCTATGTAGATACCTAAAGTCAAGCCTGCTTAGTCATTATTTTCCTCAGAGTATAGTTAAGTATCACTTCAAGGAAATTGTTTCTTTTTATTCAAAACATGTTATCTCCTGTTGAGTCAAAATTTTTACCTGAATTTCTCCCCCTCCAAAAGTAATGTAAAATCATCTTAAGTTGAGAAATGTTCCGTGAAACATTCTTCTAGATGTTCTTCAAATGTTCCTCAGTTCCTTGCCTGAAGTCGCCTGTTGATACTCATATTCCTTTTCTCATTCTTTGTTCCAAATTAGATCTTTCAGCCTAAAAGGTGAAAATGTTTCCTGTGTCCTCACAGCCTTCAGTTATCTACCCTGAACAACCAACCCTCCTAATTAAAATGTGCTCTATCCCCGAGCCCAGAGTGCCTAAGATCTCTCTGCTGCTGGCAGATAAGACATAAGGTCTTATTGACAGGCCCTCCAAATTTGTTAGGTTTTTTTTGGTTGGCTCACTGGCATCTGAATTGCAGTTCTGTTTTTGAAATGAGTGAAGCCACTTTGGTGTCTTGTGTCACACCTTTTCCTCAGAAAAATGAAAAAAGAGAGGTAATAATGCTTTGCTGAGGAGGGGTCACCCCCCCTCGTTATTATACACCCCAAATTGTCAAAGTCATAGTAGACATTATAAAGAAAAAAACGAAAATTGAGTCCTCTTTATACCTTATATTTTTATTTCACTAATGTAGATTATGATTTCAATTTAAATGTAAGTTTAGAGTATACATTTGATCCTCTGAAAAATGGTCTTTTTTGTTCCTGTGTCAGTTAGTAACACTAACACCTGAAACATAGTTTTTTAATAAAGATATGTCCACTTGGAACAGCTTGAATAGGAACTTTCTGAGTATAAATAACATATCTCAGGCTGCCAAAATTTTATCTTTTAGAAAAGTTGACCTGTCATGAGACATTTGTAACTATTATAGAATGAGACAGTAGTAAATAGAAACATGTGAAATGGGCTCAGAGAGCATAAAAGAAATAAGGAAATAAAAGTGTACTTAAAGTTAACCAAACATACTTATAAAGTAGGGTAAAATATGAAAAGAATTTGACATGTGAAATATGTGCTTTTGCTAATCTGCCAATGATAAAAAATACTAAAAATTTAAGGATTTTATAGTTTTTGAGAACTTGAAATGTGTTTATGATAAATAGGGAACGAAGTTTTTATTTTTACTTAATTTCAGTTAAGTTAAGTAACCATATATAATTAGCAGCCACCCTATAAGAGAGTACAGATAGAACATTTCAGGCCAAACAGTGAACACTTGTATCACTTAAAAGGCTTTATCTTTTAGATAGATCCATAGTTGCAGAATACTGATTCATGGTGGCAGAACATTTGGAACCCCAGCCTCTTATGTTTACTCACTGTGCTTTCCTCCCAACCTGTTTTCTTATTTGCTACTCTCTTTTTGTTTAAATATTTTGGCAACAGTTTATAAATATGGGGTCTTCCATTCACTTTCCTTGCCTTCCCATTGGCACATTTGATTAAACACGTTTGGAGGGAGAATGGACAGGAGTTGCTGATGCATTAGATGTAGGGAGTAGGGAAAGGAAAGAATCATGGTGACAACTTTTGGTTTATGACCTGAGCAACTAGGTGGGGCATTTTCCTCAGTATTGAGACAGCAGCTCAACAAATCCATGACTCACTTATCTAGCAACTCTTAAGATCTCTGAGAATAGAGGAGGTGGGGGAACAACTATGGGTCCAATCCTAGAAAAATGCATATGTCATATATGGAATTTTACACATAAAAATTTTGTCTAGGATAAAAGTTGCAGCCTCATGGATTCTATGGGGAACCTGATACCTTAGGGGGCATCACCCTTAGCTTTGCTATGGGGTTGCTCTACTTGTCATTTTTATCTCTGAAGTCACACAGAATAAAATTAGTTTCATTAAATACATGTACAAATTCCCTTTGCCATATCCAGCACAAAAGCCATAGAACCATAGACTTTTCTTAGAATTAGGGAAAAACAAGTGATCATCTGATGCAATTTTCCTTCTCTTTTGTATATTTTATTAGGAGCATACATACATATCTTGTAGAGGGACTAGGTCAGGGATGCTCTCATGAGCTTGTGGGCATAAATTCTACCTGGCATTTAACTTATTTGACCTGTATGTATGTTCAAGATACCCTAAAATTTAGCAGCTTAAAACAAGCATAAACATTTATTATTTCACATAGTTTACGTGGGTCAGGAATTCAGAAGCAGCCTAGCTGTATGGTTCTAGGTCAAGGTCTTTTATGAGGTTGTAGTCAATGTCAGCTAGGGCTGCAGACATTGGAATGCTTACCTGGGGCTAGAAGATGTACTTTCAGGATGACTCATTTATGTGCTTAGCGAATCAGTCCTGGCTGCAAGAGGCCTCAGTCCCTTACCATTTTGTACCAACTCTTCATAGGGCCACTTAAGTGTCTCACATTGTTGCAGCTGGTTTTCCATAGAACAACTGATCCCAGAAAGAGGACAAGGTAGAAGCCACAGTATCTTTTTTTTTTTTTTAAAGATTTTATTTATTTATTTGACAGACAGAGATCATAAGTAGGCAGAGAGGCAGGCAGAGAGAGAGGAGGAAGCAGGCTCCCCACAGAGCAGTGAGCCTGACGTGGGGCTCGATCCCAGGACCCTGAGATCATGACCCGAGCCGAAGGCAGCGGCTTAATCCACTGAGCCACCCAGGTGCCCCCACAGTATCTTTTATGTCCTAACTCTGAAAGTCATACACCATTGTCTCTACAAATATCCTACTGGTTACATAGGTCAGCCCTGTTACTGGGAGAAGACTACATTAGGGCATAAACACCCAGAAGACATGACTCATTGGGGCCATCTTGGAAGGGCGCTACCACAGTGTGTAAGAATGATCTTAATACCTTTGTCCCTCAAAGCTGATCATTCTCTCCATTCCTCAAGTCCCTCTTTGGTTGGTTGGTTGCTTGGTTCTGAAGTAGCATCAGAAGGATAGTAAGGGACATTGGTTTCTAGGAAGCTTGAAATATCACCTCTGTATTTGTTTCCAAAACACTTTTATTTTTGCATACCCTATACATACTGAGAATTAGGAAATAAAATAACTGTACTTTTAATTCTTATTATAAATTCCCAGATCTGTTCTGATGTAGTAACCCTTTTAGATAATAGAAATAGGCTTCTGGAAATCATAGTGGGTTATGTAGGAGTTAGGTCTGAATGAAAATCCCCTTAGGTTCTTTTCTTCCTTTGCTAGGAAATCTTTTCTGCTGTCCCTTGTAGTACCCATAAAGGCCATCATTCTCTTCCTCTAATACTTCTGTGCTTATTTCTCCCATTTGTTAGCTCTGCGACCACAGGCACATTTCTTAATTTCGTTGTGCCTTTATTTTCCCATTTGCAAAATGGGGGCAATAATTGTACCTATTTCTTGGGTGTGTACCTGCAATGTACATAGTATGATGTCTGGTACATTGGTAAGCATTCAGATGTTAACAGTTGCTGCCACTGACATTTTGGTAGTGATGATGATTGTTGCAGTCACACTAAACTGTACAGTTTATGTATTTTTAGATGTCTCTTTTGCCTTTCCACTTACTGAACAATTTCTATAGCCAGGTACTGTGCTAAGACCTTCCTAGGCCTTATTTCATAGGCAGGTGGTAGTATCTCCATTTTACAGATGAGGAAATTGAGGAATAAAGAGGTTAAATAACTTGTTCTATTGTCACAAAGCTGTTAAGTGGTACATAGCTATTAAGTGGTACAACTGGGTCTCATTCTCAGTGTTTGTGGAGCTGGATTAGAGTGAAGAAAGATGTATCACTGTGAATTTCAGGATAGCATCTCAGGACTAAAAACGAGTCTTTGGTCATTCATGGTTGAATTGGATGCTTTATAATCAAAAGTTGTTAGCTGTCCTTAAAACCATAATGCTAGGAAGCCTCACTTTTACCAGTATGAATGTGAAAAGGAAAGGGAATGCTGGAGACAGGAACAAAATAAATTGTGGTGCTTTTAAGGAGTTTCATTCATTCATTCATTCATTCATTCATTCACTCATTCATTTGACAGAGAGCACAAGTAGGCAGAGAGGCAGGCAGAGAAAGAGAGGGGGAAGCAGGCTCCCCACCGAAGCAGAGAGCCTGATGCGGAACTCGATCCCAGGATCCTGGGATCACGACCTGAGCTGAAGGCAGTGGCTTAACCCACTGAGCCACCCAGGCACCCTTTTAAGGAGTTTCTGTTTAAGTATTTGAGAAAAAATGTTAAAGAAAACACTAAACATCCAAATCCAGTGACAGTTTTTAATTAATGAACATTTTTATTGTAAAAAGGCCATATTAACTCAACTATGTAAAATAAGCTTACAAAATTGGCAGTAGGAGCAAAGTAAGTGTGTACCAAGACGAACTTAAAAAATGTAGTTTTAGGGACACCTGGGTGGCTCAGTTGGTTAAGCAGCTGCCTTCGGCTCAGGTCATGATCCCAGCGTCCTGGGATCGAGTCCCACATCGGGCTCCTTGCTCGGCAGGGAGCCTGCTTCTCCTTCTGCCTCTGCCTGCCTCTCTGTCTGCCCGTGCTCTCTCTCTCTCTAACTAATAAATAAATAACAAAAAAAAAATCTTAAAAAAAAATGTAGTTTTATTCAGTCAGTAAGCCTGGTGTTCTGTGGAAGCTACTCTTGAGGTTGTAAAGCTTTCCATTTTCTTTGTTGTATTTCTCCTCCCTGTACTTTGTCTGCCTCTGAAAAACATCTTTCTGTTCTTTTTCTCAAAAAGGATGTATATAATTTGATTGTAAATGTAATTTGTTGCAGCAGGCAAAGGTTATTTGTTTTTGTTTGGTGAATGAATACAGTGCCATGACTTTAGCTTTCAAGGATATTTATAATCAAAATATTTAGCTGTTAAAATTTTACTTAACAGGGGATATGGAGATAATTCAGAGAAAAAAATAATGAAATCATTAAATTACAAACCTGAGGAGACTACATGTCTTTTCACATTTTATTATTTAGAAGTTAATTTTGTTTCTTCAAATTCATACACACAGTAGGGTTTTGCTAGAGAGTAAATTAACATAATGAACTGGATGGCTATGTAAATGAACCTTAGTAGGTGTCCTCCAGTGTAGCTGATGCCTGCCATGCCTGTCATGGTCAAGCTGGTGAATTCCTCATGATTGGGAAATCTCTTAAGTCTGGAAGACCAGAACATGAAAGTTTTACCTGTCCTCTTCACATCCTAAAAATGAGAGAGAAGTGCTGTTTGATGGTGATCACACATAGGTTCTGAGTGTCATCCAACTCATGGGAAATGCTACAGTAAGTTTGGATTTGTGAGGATCATTATCATTCTGAAATAGCTCTGCAGCCTTTCAGGCATTTGCTAGACTTATTTTTCAAGCAGCCTGTGGGGGCACCTGGGTGGCTCAGTGGGTTAAAGCAGCCTGTGCCTGAATTACGAAAATGATTGTTTTTCTTGAGAGAGGCTTACAGGGACATGTGACCTGGACAGAAATTTATGTTATCATTGATGACAGAATGTGGGTGATCATTGAAGAGTAAAATTCCCACTAGGAAGGGCATATCTAAGAAAGACCAGGAGTCATGACTGAAGTATTAGACATAGTTATATAGTCATTATTGGAAAAGGCATGTACCTGCCTTGGGAGAAATGTTCTGTATCATATACTTTGCCACCTGTCCCATGTGCCATACAATGAGTTAATATGACTCCATGGACCCTGATCCTGTAATGTTTGCACTTATTTTCATGAAAACGGGACTAGAAGCAGCTATAAGTTTTTTGAAGGAAATTAAATGAATTAAACGTAACCAGTCATATTGAGAGATTGAGTTAAATGTATATAAGGCTGAGTTAAATGTATATAAGGACAGATTATTTTGAGAGCAGAAAAATCAGGAATTTAGAAAAGTGTAGTTTTTATAGAGTGGCCAATGGAATGGTAAACTGAACAGCTAATCCTTAAGTAAAGCGTTCCTGTGTGTCCTCGGGGTCTTCTGTTTCTTGCTGTAATTAAAAAGTTGAAACAAAAAAGATCCAAGGACAGATGTTGCATTCAGCCATGACAGTTGTTTACTCTTCAAAGGATATAGGAGCATTTCAGTCTCTAGGGAGACAAAACTTTAGAACTTGTTTTTTTGGTGTCACCAGCTTTGATGGTCAAGGGCAGTATGACTTCTAGGAAGATGGCTCGTAGAAGTTATCCATCCCAGTCAAGCCACTTCTCTTCTTGCTCAGGGCTCAGTGTCAAGTGTTTGGGAGAAAATATGCCCAGCGGTATGTATTAGCAGTCACATGCACGATGGCACGGGGACACGGCTGGACGGGCAACTGAAACGGCAGTCTGTTGCCTGCCTGAGAGGCAGTGCTGGTCCAGATGCACCTAAATGCCCACTTAAATGTTAATAGATGCTGTGATGGAACTTAAGATGGACCTTAAAAGGGGGTAGAGGAGTTAAAATTAAATATAAAGTTAGACATATTTCCAAAAGATTAGGTGAAGCAAGCTCTGTGCCAAGATATTTGACTGCAAGATGCTTCATTGAATTGAAGAAGTGAATCAGTCCTTCCATTTCTACAAATAGTGAAGAAGGACTGTACTTATAAAGTAAGTAGCTGAGGTTGATTTACACATGGTACTTCTACCTCTTAGTGCTGACCCATGTTACGGTCAGTGCCTCCACCCATTTCACCCGCTTAAGCAGATGGCGTACTATAACCTGGTTCAGAATGTTTAGCAAGTGTTCCCAGCTGTGCACTGTTCACCTACTTATTTTCAAGTGAGCCAGACTCCCAACTGAGTATTCATGCACGTACTGCTACTCTGGCCCCAACTAACTCAAAGATACTGGTGTTCCTGCACCAAACACCAGGCCAAGGCATGGACTCAGCTCTAAGCAGAAAGAAATTCAGATTTCATAGTATTGGCCATATTTAAACAACCTTTTCAGATACAGCTTGGAAGACCACACAGCTCACAGTCTGCAGTTGAGGCAGTGTACTTTTCTCTTTGGGGTGTTAAAGCATTGCTCATGCTCTCTCTTGGGACTTTCGATTTGCAGATGCTAATGCCGGAGACCGTGGACAGACGAACAACGCCGCTTCTGCATCAGCTTCCAACTCCACCTGAATAGCCCCAAGCAGCCAGCAGCTGCACGGGAAAAACCACCAGTTACTTGAGTGTCACTCAGCAACACTGGTCACGTTTGGAAAGAAAATTAAAAAGAGAAAAAAACCCGCTCATTTTAGTGTTCAATTTTTTTATTATTATTGTTGTTCTTATTTAACCTTGTAAAATATCTATAAATACAAACCAATTTCATTGTATTCTCACTTTGAGGGAGATCCAGGGGGTGGGAGGGGTTGTGGGGAGGGGAAAGCGGAGCACTAGAACACACAATCTCTCTCCCACGACAATCTTTTTTTATCAAAAGTCTGCTGTTGTATACTTTAAAAACAGGACTCCTGCCTCATGCCCCTTCCGCAAAAGAAGAAGACTTTGTTCTGTGCTGAAGTTTTTTTGAACTTTTTCTTTTAAAGTCAAGTGTAAGACTTTGGTATAGTGCACAGCTTGAAATTGGTTGGGAGCTTAGCAGGTGTAACTCAGTGGGGACTTCAATGTCACTTGTAAAATTAATCCATATCCTCGGGTATTTGAAGACTTGCCTTTGGCATGTTGGTGGCAGGTGTGGCAGACAAAAAAAGAAAATGTGTATCATTTGTATGTAACCCAGGGAGGTCAATAAAGTTTGAAGATTCTTAATTGACTTGATAAGGTTTTCTTTTGCTCTTAATCAGTGCTAGTGGTGAAGAAACTTAAATTGGAGGCTATCAAAGGAGGAGCATATGTGCTCTGAGGGTGGATCTTTGTTTGCCTGACCAAAGGTTCTCTGCAAGTCTTAGTACAGTTTGAAACTAGTGACCAGAACACTGAAAAGGATGTTGAGCCAGTCACTCTGGCTGCAGAGGTCAAAAGCTGATGAACCTGGAGGAAGGGACAGGTCAAGAGCAGATCTCACCACTGTGAATGAATTTTGTCCACATTTGTTTCTAAAGTTGCTTCCCTTGGAAAGATACACTTGAGAGGACATTATAGTTAAATAATGTGAACTGTAACAGTCTACTGGTTTATTTTTCATATTTTTAATTACAAATTGAGCTTGCAGAAATTGCCACATTCTGCACATAGTTCTAATTTTAAATCCAAATCTAGAATCTGTATTTAATTTCAGCTTTTTTTTTTTAACCTCATGCTTTTAAAATTTTATTTATTGATGTATGTCAGATAGACCATTATGGTTTTAGATGATAGGAATATTAAGAACTACACATCAAAATGGCATAAACAGTCACGTGTACCTGCTGACTTTATAGGAAAGCTGATTATATAAATGTGTGTATGTATATATGTTATATATACATAGATTCAATACTGCCTTTTATTTTTGTTTTTGTCCACAGTATCAAAATCAACTGGTTGAAGCATGAGAAGAATGTTTCCCCCCACACCCAGTTAAGAGTTTCTATTTCTGTTTTCTTTGTGTATCAGTGAATGGTCTAAGACTCAGTTCCTGTTTTTGAAGAAAAAGCAATATTCCTTGGAAAGCAAAGAGGATTGAAGGATTATGTTTGCAGTGAGGAAATAGATTTTCACAACTAGTTTGTTTTATACTTTTAAGGTTGACATCTTTGTGGGCCTTATATACTCTAAAATGAACCTTAGTCACCTTGGTGCTTATGGGCCATTACTTGACCTATGAATCTTTAAGGCACAATCAGTTGTACTTTACATTTAAAGATCACTTGAGTGATGGCCGCCTTTCCCTTCTACCCCAGTCTTCCCCTACACACCTTCCAAGGTTAGTTGATAACTGTAGGGCTATAGAGCTGAGCCCTCGATCGTGTGTGACCTCCCTTCACCTTCCTCATTGCCACCTTAGGTCGTGTTAGGGGTCTTGCCCTCCAGGTGATTTGGAAGTGGAGTCTCTTGGCAGCCCTCAGTGCAGGTCCCAGTACCTTGTCCTGCTTCTTTCCCAAGTGTGTGCGACTCTCCAAGAGAGTCCTACTGCCTGCTGAAGTGAACCAGTACCCAGAAGGGCAACTGTGAGCCATCTTAGTTTTCACTCACTGTTTAGCTAAGCTCTTTGGCCACAAAAGGGGTTTCTCCAACCTCTGGTTATATCAGAGTTCTTGAGAAAGGAAACACACTCAGTCAAGCCAAATGGAACAAATTGACTTCTACATTTCATAATGTGCTTCTGAGAGCTAATTAAGCTTTGAAAGGAGTCTGAAAGTATTTGGCCGGGTAATTTCTAAAGGGAATGCTTTGGTAGACCATTTTCAGAAAGGATTTATAAAGAAGCTGAACAGCAGGTCTGTGGCAGAGAAAAGGACCTTCTTCCACACCAAACTGCCCAGCCAAACATTTGGACACAGACTTACTCTGGACTTAGTATATTTGCTAGAGTCCATACAAATCTGTGCTTGTTTTAGGAAACACCCCCCTTTGCCCCCATGAATGGGGTAAGAGAAAAAGAGAAAAGTCAGATGCTTTTCTCTCATTTCTGTGTGTGTGTGTGTGTGTGAGGGCTGAGGTGCGTGATTTTTCTTTCTCAAGGATCATGGTGGTATCACAGAACTCTTTTATACAAGTGAGATCCAGGTCTCTGAATATCTTTTTGTAAATAATAATAATAATAATAATAATAAAAAGCTCCTCACCAAATTCAAGCTTGTACATTATATTTTCTTTCAATGTTTTTAAATTTAAGTTTTATTGTTTTGTATGTAAATATGTGGACCCAGGAACTGTTAATTAATGAGCAAAAAGTTACTGTTCAGGGCAGTGATTCTGTTTAATAATCAGACAAAATGTAGACGAGCTTTTTAAAGCCATATAGTTTTAACTCTGTACAGTAGGTGCCGGCCTGTATTATTGTAACAATAACTCTAGCAATGTATAGTGTATCTATATAGTTTGGAGTGCCTTCGCTTCCATGTGTTTTGTTTTTGTTTTTCATTTCTCAAATTTTAATTGGTTTTTTTAATCCATGTCTCCCTGTCCTACCCCTTCCCCTTTGAAATAGTAACTCACTCCTAACAGTGTCTTTGCCCCTTCCACAGTTAATTTCAGTGATACCATGCTCAGGAGTGGAAAGAGGAAACCGTGTTCATGCTCTCACTGCGTTTAAGCCCTGCCTCTGTTTTGGTTCTGAGCAGCTGTTTCCTCCTCAGTCAGTAGCAGTGACCGGTTTCATTTCATACTTAGTCCACCCAGGGACTTTGTGTCATGCCAGGGAGCCCTAGAGCCGGAAGAGACCGAATAGATTCGAGTTTGCTCATCTGTTCCCCAAATTCCTTCCATGGGTCTTACAGCTGATTCCAGGAGCCTTCCATGCTCTCTCCCCCTCATCTACTTCCTTCCCAAATGAAAGAGAGAGTTGGTTTTTATAAAGCCAAGTTGCTTAATAGTATCAAGTTCTGCTCCATCAGCGGTCCAAAATGCTCTAGTGCAATTACAAGCAGCTACTGCGCTGAGTGCCACTTGTGCCGAGAGAGGACTGTCGTATTAAAGAGGGAACTCAGCCCATCCCCTCCCTCCTGCCACCTCTCCCCTTGTTCAGTGGAATGTCATTTTCATTTCCTTCTTAAAAAATTTAATTCTTACTGTGTGCCCATCATGAAGGCCTTTTTTGAAAGAAAAAAATTAAAATTTGTTTTGCCTCCAAGTATTCCATATAAGACGTCTTGAGTAGAAGAAAAAACAAACTTTACCAAACCAAAGGTTGCTATTTTTGAAACATCGTGTGTTCATTCCAGCAAGGCAGAAGACTGCACCTTCTTTCCAGTGACATGTTGTGTCTGTTTCTTAAGTCCTCTTAATTTTTAGACACATATTTTTGGTTTGTGTTTTGACAAAGCCTGCCTAACCAGTCATCTTGTCTGCACCAATGCAAAGGTTTCTGAGAGGACTATTGTATTCTCTATCCCTGTGGATATAAAGACACTGGCATTTCATTTCTTTTTCCCTTCCCTTTTTAAGGGATTTAACTTTGGAATCTTCCAAAGGAAGCTTGGCCAATGCCAGATCCCCAGGAGTTTGGGGGTTTTTTCCTTTGTTTTAAACCAAAATTATATCTGATTTCTGTTGTTCATGTTAGTGATCATCTAATCACAGAGCCGAACACTTTCTCCCCTATATAGAAAAATAAACTAAGCATGCTTTACAATAAAATCTGTCTTTTCTGGTAGAAACCTGAGCCACTGAAAAATAAGACAACTAGAAGCAGAGTAGAGTCCCAGATTAAGGTCTACGTTTGAGAGGCTTTGAAAGTAATCCCTGGGGTTTGGATTATTTTCACAAGGGTTATGATGTTTTATTCAAGTTTGTTGCTCCGTTTTGCACCTCTGCAATAAAAGCAAAATGACAACCAGTACATAAGGGGTTAGCTTGACAAAGTAGACTTCCTTGTGTTCATTTTTAAGTTTTTTTTTTTCTTACTATATCTGTCTACAGGCAGATACAGATAGATGTATGAAAATGTGCTTGCCTGTAAAATTTGCATTTATAAATGTGTTGCCGATGGATCACTTGGGCCTGTACACATACCAATTAGCGTGACCACTTCCATCTTAAAAACAAATCTAAACAAAATTTATTATATATATATATATAAAGGACTGTGGGTTGTATACAAACTATTGCAAACACTTGTGCAAATCTGTCTTGATATAAAGGAAAAGCAAAATCTGTATAACATTATTACTACTTGAATGCCTCTGTGACTGATTTTTTTTTCATTTTAAATATAAACTTTTTTGTGAAAAGTATGCTCAATGTTTTTTTTTCCCTTTCCCCATTCCCTTGTAAATACATTTTGTTCTATGTGACTTGGTTTGGAAATAGTTAACTGGTACTGTAATTTGCATTAAATAAAAAGTAGGTTAGCCTGGAAATGAAATTAAAATTCACAAGTGTGTGGTCTTTATTTCAGTACCCACCCCTCTTTTCTTTACCCTACCTATTTTGCTACTGCAATATATAGTCACATCACCATCTCCGTTCCTCCAATTAGAGAAACATGGATCTTTGTTCTAAAATCAAGATATGAACACTAGGTCTCGTTCTTTATCTTATTCCATTGTATAGCCCCAAGAGGTGCAGCTTCCATCTTGGAAACCTTTGGATTTGATGTAGAGGAAGCTTTGCAGACACTGCTTTGAAAAGAAAGAAAATGTCCTTGAAAGGGACAAATTTTTAAAACATGTATAAGCTGCTGTCTTTGATTACTGTATTCATGGTTTGGTGTAGCTGTATTTTCTTTTAACTTTCATCCCATTAGTAATGGTCTTTGGGAGTATTTGTAAAATATATGAACACCACAAACCGTGGGGCTGTACCTCCAGGTAACCAACACATGTTGTGTTTGAATCTGCTCATTTCCAATACTGGATGATGTATGTAAACATGTTATGTCTCTTAGTGCAAAAAGAAACATCATTTTTTTTAGGGCTGGCTCACTCTTGTCAGGCCTAATCTAAAGGCTAGATATGAAGTCATGTGACTGCTGCTTCAATAAAAACGAATTTATATTGGATAAAGTCTGCTCCTCTGTTTATTTGCTTATTTTATTTATTGTGGTGGTGGGGTTGGCTAATACTTGAAAAATAGTTAAACATGTTTACCAGTTGCAGGGGTTAAGGGGGGAAGGAGGGAAAAATGCAAACAAAGATGGCACTTGTGGGATGATGGGCCTCCTGATGGCATTGATAAGTGCCATCACATCATTGATTGGGATTCACTACTCTTCTATTTCCTGCCCTATTTGAGTTGGAATTGAGCACGATACCCTTTTAATTTAAAAGCCTGAAAGACTGCCCTCTAAATAGTACTGACCAACCTGTCCTTGGGGTCACATTTCAGGAGAACAGTAGTAGTGGATGCCATTTCATAGGTGTTCTAGAAAGAGTAGTGAGGAAAAGGAGGGGTCAGGTTGCAGAGCTCTTCATGGAGAAGTTTGTGAAAGGAAGTGACCCAAAGTGATGATTCAGCCTCCTGTTTCTCAGGTACAACATATTCTTCCACTCACCAGCACTGCAGGCATGTTAAGGGAATGTATCCGGAGGAAATGGAAGCTGCTGTGTAACACAGCATGGGGCCCACGAGTTGTCAGAAACTGGGAAGGGACGGCCAACCAAATGTCTGTTTCTACTTATAGCCTCTTCTCCAGAGAAGAGAGGCCACCCCAGCCTTCCCACAAAAAAACTGTTGATGTCAGTGCTTTAATTGGATCTTTAATGTGTGGGCCAGGTGGATATTAGCTGCTGAGTGCCTCCGGCTAATGAGGGGGCCCAGAGGCAAGCAGTACTTTCATAGAAGGGCTTTTCTCCTACCTTTGGAGATGGACTCCATCCTCACCTGAGACAAGACCTAGAAAATGAACAGCAGCCACAGGGATGCCTAGAAACTGACAGTTCTGTGTTCAAAGGCTCAGGAAAGGGAGTAATGGAGCCATCCAAATGTTTGAGAGGAGCAAAGTGGAATCTGGCTCCTAGCCCTGTAAAGTCAAGATCCACAAAGCTACTGAAGTACCCGGGTGAGCAGTTTGATGTATCTCACCTTGAATCTTAACTACACTTAGACTACAATAATTTTTATAAGATACATAAATCCTATATACATATCAATTCAGCTACCCAGGTATTTTTAAAACCAATACTACGATATGGGAGTTTACATCCCATCTTAATTTTGCCTTACTGTAGCCTATATTTAACAGCCATTTCGGGCTCTTGAATGAATAGCACACTCAAAATTATTTCAGTGGGGAAGAGGCAAGGCATACGATTTATGAATACAGTTGAATAAAATTTATATTTCCCAAGGAGTGTAATTAGATAAAATTCCTGGGAACAAATTCATCTGTATTCATTGTATTGGGAGAGAGGAGCTCTTTATCCCTTCAGTTTCTTTTCTAAAAATGTGTGTGTTCTATATCCTTAATGCAGAAGAGGCTGGAAAATCTGAGGCGATGGCAAGGAATTTGTTTCTTTGCTTTGATTTACAGTGTCAGCAATCTCTTATGTTCTCAGAGTTTGGCCTGCTTCTTGTAAAGTGGTAAAAGCTAATCAAGTGTCTGTTCCTTAAAGTTCAGTTAACTTGTAGCTTCATTTGTCTCAAAACATTAGACATTTAAAATTAATCCAAATACTACAGTTTTAGTTCTGGTACATAAACACACCAACACATATACTATATTGCAGGGTGTATCATCTTTCTATGGATCTTTATATGGAATAATTTTATGAGCAAACCAAATTAAATCATTTTTGTTTTTATACCAACAGCCTTCAGATGTGCAAAGGGCAGTTGTAAAACAAGTAGTGAAGAAATAGATATGTATATTATGAAATAATATTTCCATTTTTCCACCCCCATATTTCCTTTATCCCCAGAAAACAAGGCCAAAAAAAAAAAAAAAGGTTTAAATCTCTAGCCACAAATTAATTACTTAGTCCTCTTGACTTGATTTGACACTAAACTCAAGAACATATTCGCTAAATCTTGTCCTTAGGTGCAGAATGCCTTACGTAAAATTAGTCAAAACGTAATTTACACCAGAGGCAAAAACATGTTTACTCAAAATGGCTATAAACAAAGCGAACACTTTCCTACTCTTTAGCTTTCCAAACAGATGTGCAAACAGGAGCATACAGGGCATGACAGCTAGCATGTTTATTAACATAACCTTGTTGCAGAGATCACCCGAGTGTTCCACCCTCAGGGGCAGACCCAAGCCCCAGGTCAGACGCAGAGCCAATCCACACTAAGTCACGCACGTGTGCACTCAGTCAGTTAGTGCCCTTCCTCCCACGAACACATGTTCCAGAGATCCCTCACTTGGGTCCTCAGGTGCGTGCAGAACCCCACATAGCTCAGCGTTCACGAGAAGAAATTCCTCATGCTTCTTGTGGCTCTTACCACTTCTTTGGATCAAAACTCTTGTGTTTCTGCTTTGTTTTAAGTTGAACTTGAAAGTCTTGGAGGTCAGGAGCTATGTCTAAGTCGGCAAATACCCCACAGAAAGCTGCATGTTGCTGGTGCCTACGAATGTGTTTGCATGGCTACAAAGACATACAACAAGGGTCCATAAGGAAGAAAGAATACACAGTGGTCATGACAAGCCTCTGACATCTGCTTCAGGCCTTCTGGCTCCTCTTGCAGACAGGAATGCACCTGCTGATGAACACAGGCCTGGAAACTCACTGAGCAGGTCGGGACAGATGGCTGCAGGCGGGGAATGAGTGGGGTGGGGGACATGGAGGTATGTAGTGAAAACATCCAAGAAGCTAATGAACTTGGGTGTGGGCACAGACTCTCAGATGGTCCAGCCCCAGGCACCCCTTCCCCTCTCCCACCATGACACTAGATGCCCAGACCACAGGGCCATCTCCAAGGGGAGGGTGGTCTTGCCTCTGGATGGGCCAGTGCACTCTCCATCGAAGTGTCTATGGCTTCCCTCTCCACACACTGGGTTGGAGCCCAGGGAGACCCTCGTCCCTTTCCCGAGGAATGCTAGGCAGCACTGTCAGAGCTGTGGTTGTGGATTCCCTGGGGCGGGCATTGTCAGCTCTCAGCCGTATCCAGCTGTCTAGACCCAGGAATGGCAGCTCCAAGGGCAGGGCTCCAGCTGCCCCTCGGAGGCTCTCCCTGGGGGGCAGCTTCTCAGCCATCTGTGATGCCAAACAGCTCCCGCATGAGGGGGCTGGCGAACGGGTGTATGTCTTGAATGCGCAGCAGCCTCTGGGTGTGCTGGGCATTGATGCTGCGGAGCTCGGTAAGCATGGCCATGATCTTCAGGAACAGGAACCTGCAGGCCAGCCAGAGGAATAGTTGGGGGTGCGGCCCACACTTGCCCCTGTCCACCAACCCTGGGACTGTTTTGAAGTTGCACAAGTTTGAGGACATTACTCTTAGAACATCTCCGGCAAGCCAAGAGACAAGGCTCAGCCAAATTCCTTGAGCTCCTCCTAGTCTGTGGATGAAAAGTGCAAAACAGACTTGGGGGGACTGAGGTGTGGACTTACACTCCTCCCTTCACCCCTCATGCCCTGGGCTGGAGTCCTCAGACACAGACACCTCCATGGGAAAATCCAGGCACTGCAAGGGGCCAGGCACAGAGGGCAATCTAGGGGACAACATAGCCTTGGCGCATGGCTGTGGGCCAGGACCCAGCGGCGGAGTCTTGGAGGCAGCAACTACAGGATGACCTGCTGATCCTTCCTGGATCCAGCCTGGCATCTAGCATCTGAGACCGGCCTCATGCCTTAGTTTTTGTGTGAGGCCTCCCAGCTCCATGCAGGGGAAGACCAAGAAAATCAGGATGTGGCCCAGAGGCTGAGCTCAAAATAAAGTCAAAGTGGACCAAGTAAGGACTCAGGGTTTGAAGTTCAGCCAACACACCTCGTGCAGGCCTTCACCCCTCAAGGCCCGGGCCTGTAGAACTGCTGAGAGCCAGTGAAGGGATGGAAACCCCTGTCTGGCCGAGCCCCGAGCAGCCTTCCTCCTTTGGCTGTGGCCAGAACAAACTACGGACTTTCCTACCCTGCCTGCTTGTGCTTGTTCCTGGACGGGATCGGGGAGCACTCAAAAGGTCCACCTGCTGCCACCTCCAGACCCACCTATCTGGCTGGGGTCCCTGAGGCAGTCACCCTGAGTCTCCAGCCCCTTGCAGGGTAGTGGTGGCACCCATTTCATGGGTCTGTGTTCAAGATTAAAGGGGTCAAATCATGTAAACTGCTTGGCCCCAGGGCTGGCACTTCTCAGTGCAAATTTATTTATTATTACGTCATGGTCATTTTTACTACCATGCTGGTTACTGCTGGCTATTGGTAGAAGAGCCTTTAGGAGCCTCTGGGGGGACTCCCTGGTGGTCCCTATCCCTGCTGAGAGGAGTGGAAAAGGGTAGACAGGAGCAATGTCCACAGCTGGGCATGGCCTCTGGCCCTCCCTCAAGTTTCTCTATTGCTGGGCTGGAACTCAGGCTGACTGAGCCAGGGTCCTTAGTGGAGGTCACAGAACAGGGTCTCAAAGCCCTGGGAGTCAGAGGCTGCTCCAGGAGCAGCTCCAGCCTGCCCTCTCTGAGAGGCCCAGAACAGGCGGGGTGTCTAGAGGACGGGGCTGCTGGAGGGACCCCCTCACACCCTCCCTGCCCGCTTCTCACCGGTGGGCAGGCTGGGGCCGGCTGCACTCAATGTAAGCCTTCAGAGCGATGGCAAATCTCTCCTGCAGCTGGTCCACTACGCTGCGCTGCACCACCCCTGGGCGGTCTGCAGGGGACAGGAAGACAGCGTGGTGCCAGCAAGGCCGTGGGGGCAAAGACAAGATCGGGCCAGCCAGAGAGCGCAAATGGCCAGCCAACCACCTTACAGAGCCAGAGGCACCCAGGCAGGGAAGGGAGGGTGGCACTTGGAGGGGACATCACCCCACAGACCCAGGGAGAAGCCAGCCAGGGACCCCCTCCTGGCCATGGAGCAAATGGGGGTGGGGGGCAAGGCCAGAGGCTGGGACCCTCCCTGGGGAGGGCAGAGGTGGGCCTGCCGCCTCCTCTTAAAGCTGAGGAGGTGCAAGCAAGCCTGGGGCTGGGGGGGTGGGGAGTGGCCAGGCAGGCTAGGTTGGGTTGTCACCTGGAGAGAAAAGAGAGATGGCCTGCATCAGCACGTACTCCTCCCTATGCAGCTGCAGCTTCTTCAGCCTGTAGTGGAACTTCAGCACAGGCTCCAGGAGAAGCTGCTGGAAGCCACCTGTGGGTGGGCAAAATTCTCAGCCTTCCCTCACAAAGGGCTTGTTTGCCCCGTAGCATGGTCTCTGCCCTGCAACCCCTCCACCTGTCCTGATGCGGCTCCTCCCCTCCCACCACGTGAGTGTTTGCTCCCCTCCGCTGGGGCAGGCGGGCGGCACCTGCAGGGTCTTCCAAGCAGTAGGACAGCCGACCACACTCCCAGGTTCCCGTCTCTGCGTTGAACACCGTGTTGAATCTCAGCTGGCACAGCTCAAAGGTGGCCCCCTTTAGCAGGGAGATCTGGTCCTCGATGGGCAAATCCCTAGCAGCGAGGATGGGGGTGGGGTGCGTGCCAGCTTCCAGGCTGGGTGCTACAGGTCAGCCCCCTCCCATATCCAGAAATGTGGCTAGGGGAGTGGGTGGCTGCAGATGCTTTCAGATCGCCTCCAATCCCTCCCCTGACAGCAGCCAAGCAGGTTGCTCCTCCCCACACCTCCCACGGAGCTCCTGCTGCTGGGGTCTGTGCTGCCAATGCACCTGCTCTCCCCTACAGCCCAGCCCATCTCCTCCAACTCCCGCATAGCCACTGGCCCATGGTCCATGCCGCGACTCCTGCTCCCCAGCCTCCAGTTTCTGCCTCAATTTCCCCACTTGGGATGACTGCCCCTCTGGCTTCCCCTTCGATAAATCCTGCTGATCCTTCAAGACGGCTGTCGCAGCACCTCCCAGAGGTCCTTCCTCTGGCACCGCTCCTTTGGCAGGAGCTCCACACCATAGGCATATGTGCTTCCTGCTGTGTGTTATGGATTGACTGTTTCTATCACTTCGCTCAAGACAGCCCAGATGCCGTGAGCCCCCTCCCGGCGCTGAGGCCAGGTCAAGACACAGTGGCCACCTCTGAAATTCATGCTTAGGCTGACACCGCCCCCCCCCCCAATCTGCGAGTTCCCGACTCCCCACAGAAGAGCATTTCCACTAAGACCCCAGAAGGAATGACATTTAGGCTGGCTGTTGAGAGGCCCCCTACCTATCTTTGGTCTCCTCAGAAATTTGGTCCCTTTCTTTCTGCACCAGCCCCTTTCTTTCAGATCTATAATCTCAGGAAGTCGATCTTCCTCTCTTATTTCCCAGCACTGGCTCAGGACCTGGTGGGTAGCTGGCTTTGAACTCTGTGCTCTTTGCTCCCAAATCTGGCCCCTCTGGTTAACTGTGACCCTGGGCAAGTTCCTTGACCTTGGTGAACCTCAGTTTTCTATTTGTAGAATGAAGGAGATAATCATGCACACCTCCAGGGGGGATGGTGCTCACAACCATGCTCACAAGAAATGGCAAGTAACCTCACACCATGATGTTCCATTGTGAGTCATCAGATGTCAGTGGGTATCTGCCAAGATCCACAATTGCAGGCAGGCCTTTCTCTTGATCTAATGTGCTACCATTGTGCTACTCCCTTGATCTAATGTGCTACCATCTGACTCGTGGACACCCTCACCCCATTAAACAAGGCCTCGGTGTCACAGGGGAACAGGGGGGCCCCTACAATATAACCTGCCCTCTGCCTATTGATGGGAAGGGTAGGTGGAGATAAAGGAGGGTCCTTTGGCACCAACATCCCCCAAGTTGAGAGGAATCTACCCTAGACCCTCTAAATCTGCTGGCCACTGCCTGCTCCTCTCCACACCCCTCCACACACCGCTGTGTCCTACCTGAAGTGGGAGATGACTTTGGCAAAGTTGATGATGCCTTTGAACATGTAGGTTGACATGTCAGCCATGTGGGGCAGCAGGGAAAAGATTTCTCTCCCGCTGCTATCAGGTTGGGGTTTGTAGTTCCAGATGCTGCCGTCTTCCCCCCGCAGCCGCAGAGAGACCTTCAATGAGCACAGATCTTCCCTGATCTGGCTCCACTTGGCTGCTTCTTCCCCCGCTGGAGGCTGCAGGGATTCCGGAACCTCGTGACCACTGCTGGGCCCTTCTGGCAGCTGGGACAGGAGCCGGAAGATGGAGAGAGGACAGGAGGGGCAGCATATATTTTCCCAAACAGTTTTCTACACAGGCCACTGCTGCAGCCTGAGAGGATGCCAAGTGCAGACACACACGTGCATGCACATACACGTGCGTGCGTGCATGCACGCAAGTATTCATTCCTTCTCTCTGGTCCTCTCCTGTCAAGTAGTGTACTTCCTGGATCTATCAATGTTCCCTCCCATCCCTGCCTGGTCAGAAATGGGTTTGCTCTCTGCCCAGTGGAATGTAAGGGGTCTCCACCTCTGGGTGTGTCCCAAGCATCCCTGACTTTAAAAGGAGTTTGTGGGAGCCACAGATGGAAAGAACAGACTCTAGGGGTCACTGGCTGCCAGCTCTCTGAGTGGAGCCAATTGCCTGAGATATACCTGTGAGCACAGAGCAGGAAAGGAGCACCGGGATCAGACATGGCTGACATTGCTGAGATCACAAATGTGTCTTAGATCTATAAAACCCGTTCACAAATGCCGGATCCCCAACAGGTCCCGGGCCTGTCCTCAGAAAGCCCTGAAGGCCAACCACCCTGGAGCAACTCAGCTTCCGAAACTCTGTTTCTGGCTCAGCCCCACTTACTACCTGCTGTGGAAGGAGAGAACAGAGATTCTCTACTCTGAGCACGTGTCAGAATCACCTAAAGGTTCTTGTCGAAACACCAATCACTGGGCCCCACCATCAGCGTTTCTGATTTGGCAGGTCTTGGGTGAGCCGAGAACTGGCATTTCTAACCATCTCCGCAGTCAGGTGCCACTCTTTGGGGCCTTGGGAATGAGACTGGGGTTTTGAGGAGCTAGGATAATGGCTGAGCCAACTGGAGAGAGCCTCATACCCGGAAGTCCTTGAAATTGGAGAAGGTGGTGTCGAAGGTTTTCATCTGAGCATCCATCAGCTCTCTGATCATTGTCTGCTGCTCCTGAGTCAGCCCCTTGGCTCCCAGGAGCTGAGTGCCCATCCGTTCTCTCTTTTTCCTCCTGATCAGAGCCCGCCTCTGCTCCACAGCCGCATCAGACATGATCACTGAGGGGATAACCAGGGGCCGGCTCAGGCGCCTGCAGGAGCTTAGCTGCACTTGGTGAGCCTCCCCATGCAGCAGGAGGACAAGAGCTGGTGACAAAAAACCCACCCTGTCATAGACAGTGGGCTCTCCTGGAGAAACACTGAGTTAAAGGCAGAGAATGAGGGGGCACCTGGGTGGCTCAGTGGGTTAAGCCGCTGCTTTCGGCTCAGGTCATGATCTCAGGGTCCTGGGATCGAGTCCCATATCGGGCTCTCTGCTCAGCGGTGGGCCTGCTTCCCTCTCTCTCTCTCTCTGCCTGCCTCTCTGCCTACTTATGATCTCTCTCCGTCAAATAAATAAATAAATTAATTAAAAAAAAAAAAGGCTGAGAATGAGGTGCAGCTGGTAAGCCGCCCAAGGCAATGGGTGACAACTTTGTGGAATGGTGGGAAGAGCTCGGGCTGCAGAACTGAAAGATGCTGGGTTTGAGTGACAGCTTTGCCACTCGCTAGCGGTGACCTTGAACAAGCACCTTAACCCCTCCAGGCTTCAATGTCCTTCTTCATCATCTGGAGCAATAGTGCTCCCCTCACGCTGCTGCCACAATGAGACGTGGCGTGCAAAGTGCCAGCAGAGCTCCTGGCATAGAAGTGGTCAGTCAGTGGCACCCGAGAGTAGTCTTCTTTGGTGGATTAGACACCAACCAGACACCTCAGAGATCCCCCAAGGCATCTGGGTCTCCAAAACCCTAGAGACCTGGGGCTACTGCTCAGCAAGAAATATCAACTCCAGCCATTTCCTACATACGTTGGAGCCTTAGGGCCTTCCATGGATTTCTGGAGCCCGCTTACGTGTGCAGAGCAAAGAGGTGGGCATTGGTGCAAGCAATAGTGGGGACAGCTACATGAGGGCCTGACTCTCAGTTGGTCTGCAGGTAAGGCCCCTGTCCACAGGCCCAGGGAACTTGTCCCCTGAAAGAGGCTGCCCACTCTGGAATCAGTGGAGACATATGCACTGGAAGCTTCCAGCCTTTTCCCTACCAGCCTTAATCTCAAAGTGACCCAGGAGCACAATTATACACCCAAGACTGACAGGTAGAATGAGACATCCTATGCCACCTGTCTGGTTCCTCTGTAGAACACCAGGTTTGGGAGCTGCTGAAAGGCTGGGGGTCATATCACACCATGTGTCTCCGGTTTCCTTCTCCTCTGTTCCCCTGGCCCAATTTGGCTAAAACACCATGTGGACGATTATGAAAGCGACAGAAAGAATCGTGCAGGGGCACCTGAGGGGGAAAAGGAGCATGAGATGCCCACCACACCTCCCGGAGCAGAGAATAAAGACGCACTTTCTCTGTCAAGTCCTTGTAGGATGGGCCTGTGGTGGTGCTGTGGGCAGGTGGCCCACGAGCTCTCCTCCCTTGGCCTGCCTGTTGTACACAGGCCACAGGCATGCGCACACCCATGGTGCCTGTCTGCACACGTGCGCGTACACGTCACCACGCTTCCATCCAGCTTGGGCTCGAGGCACACCTGGCCCAGGCTCACGATGCGCATGCGCCCCAGCCCGCGCCCACCCAGGGCACTTCCCGCTGCTCACTCTCCTTCTTCATCCCACTCTCCAGGCACTTGCGGAGCCGGCAGGCCTGGCATTGGCGCCGGGTCTTCCGGGTGATTTCGCAGGTGCCCTTCCGGAAGGGGCACCTCAGCCGGGTGTTGCGTTTCATGGCTCTCCTGTGAGAGAACAGAGAGCGAAAGGCCGGTTCGAGGAACACCGGGGCTTCCTGTGCCCGGGTGGGGGAGGGGGCGGGGCGGGGTATGCTCCAAGCTACACGTCTCTCTGGACGCTGCTGTACTCCACGCGACCCGGAGTGTGGCTGCAGACGTGGTTGATTTTGGACCCGCACTAGACCAACCGAGCCCCAGGGACTGGAGAGCTTCGCAGCACCAGCCCCAAAGCCAGGGCTTCTTCACTTGGGAGACTTGGAGCTGCCGCAGCGACTCCCTGAAGGGCCTAGGGCTGTGGGCTCTGGCCCCCCAACCACCGCATGCTGACTGGCAGCCCATTTTAGAGATTGCGGGATGGGTCCTGGCTCTAGGGTCCATTTCTAGGCACATGTTCAGGGGCCAGGAACTCTGCAGACAGCCAGCTGGCTGTCCTGGGAGCTTCTGAGGGTCCCAAGTGGGCCCCTAGGTGGGAGCTGCTCTCCACCTTCTCGGCCCTCCTGGTGAGCAGACTGCCAACTCCTCACACATTCTTTCTCTGCTTCCCTTCTTTCCTAGCCGGCTTCTCTTCCTCTTGATCTGAGAGCCTCGCAGTGGGCTTTGGTCTTTACTCTTTCTTCATTTGGACAATGTGAACCCCTCTGTGCAGGCCTGTCTTGCTATGAGCTGATACTTTGCAGTCCTTAAGTTTTTGACCTCCCTGTTTGCCTGTTTCTGGATGAGACTGTTTTCTCCTATTCTTCTTTTATTTTATGCCGTTCTTTGCTTAACAAACACTCCCTGAGGTTGATTTGAGCACTTGAGTTTTGGCTTTTTGGATTCTTTCCTCTTTTATGAACTGATTTTCCATTTTATTCAACACATGGAGAAACAAAAGGGTTATCTTAGTGGAAGGGGCCCTTTCCCAGTAAGATAGAAAGATGGAAGATGAGGTCCTCTGAGATATTCACGAATCTCCTGAAAAAATAGGAGGCTTTTGAATTGGCAACTGCCCCATACTCTGAACCCAGGATAGGTCAGGCTGAGACTCTAAAGCAGTTCCCAGTGGGTTAATGGCAGAACCCCAGTTAGATGTGACCCAGTGTGTTGGGGTGGCAGGTGGGTAAAGGCTGGCAGGTAACTCTACCTGAAAAAGCCCTTGCATCCTTCACATGTCATGACATTGAAGTGGTAACCAGTCGCCTTATCCCCGCATACACGGCAGATTTGGGGACCCCCATCTCCCTTATCTGCACTGACGGCAGGCTTCCCAGGTGCTGAATCTGCCTCTTCGTAGGACACGTCAGCATGTTTCCAGCTTTCTCCAGCTCTCACCTCCAGGTTTGCTTCCAGGCCTCTTGGGCTAGAAGTAAAAAAAGAAACACAGGAAATGAAGGGGCCGGACAGAGATGTGCTGAGACAGTCCTCCCTGTGTGCTGCTCCCACATGGTTCTGCAGACCCAAGAGCTGAACCACGGGAGAACTGGGGGTGGGGTTAGTACTCATCATCAGGAAAGATGTCATGGTGGCCGTGTGTATGCAATAACAGGACCCTGTAGGAAAGCATGTGAAGAGGAACATGGCGAGAGAAGGGTAAGAGGAAGAAATGAGAAGGAAAAAGAAAAGGCTGCCTGGGTGGGGTCACAGAAGCAATTCCTGAATGGACTGGGATTAGGAGCCCATAACCTGGCCAGAGCCCCAAGGGACAGGCCACTTGTTAGAGATGGTTCTGGGACTAGGGAGACCCGGGGAGACAACCTCTTAGGCATGTGGTGGCCCAAGCTCCCAGAGAAAGTTGAAAAGGCAGGACAGAAAGGCAGTTTTCAGCTGAGCAACCAAGCAAATGGGGAGAAAGACAGAGAGGAGACAGGCTCTCAGAATGCAGGAAGACAATGGCCAGCATCCCAGTCAAGCAGGGGCATAAGTGAGTAATCAAAGAACTTGTTCCCGTTAGTAGACTTGTGTTTGAGATGCTTGCCCCAGGGAGCGTTCACCTGACAGTGTGCCTGAATTCTATACTTGGAATGAGCACGAAGGAGGTTGAGCAGAAATGGGAGTTGTCCTGTTCATGATGCCTCCCAAAGCCTCTCTGGGCACTGATTGCCCGGGGCCACCACACCACAGATTATGTTGCCTTTTCTTAACCCCAAATAAAACTTTTAGTAACATTTCAACACAAAAGTTTCTCTTTCCAGCAGCAGAATAGATGAAAGCAAACAGTTCGCCTATAAAAATGAATTAGAAATTCCAGAAAACTGTATATAAAATAGGCTGATGGGAAACTTGAACTGAATAGGTGTGGGGGGAAATCCCCCCTGATTTTTCAAATAACGATCCTGACCTCATATGGGCTTGCAGACAAAATGTATATTGAGAGTCCTCCCAAAAACCTGAAGCTAAGGATTTGATTAAAGGGATCTTGGGTGGGCAGTGCTCCCAGACACCCATAGAAGCAGACACACTCCTCCTTCTAGGGAAATGACTTTCCACTGAGGTGCAAAGAATCAGACAAATAATTTTCAAGAAATATGAGCAAAACCTCACAAATCAGGAATCAAACACTAAGGTGGCACCATGAGCAAGAGCCAGCAAAAACAACTTGCAGCAGAATTAGACATGCAAAGAATGGTCTGCCAACTGACAAAGGGAGGAGACATTACAACTCTGTAATGAGGAGGTATTAGGATTAATGACAGAGTCTCACGTCATAGCATTTGTGTAACTTCTACTTTGTTTTGCCTAAGTTGACTGTTAAACAGATCTGGTACATTCTGTAGTTCATTCTCTCATATATGAAGCCCCAGCTAGAGAACCCATGACAGCTTTGCTCCAAAGTCTGCTCCCAGCAAACCACACCTTCTGGGGTCCACATCCTAGTGCAGTCCTCTCACAGGAGGAATCTGGGATGGCCTGTGACTTGCTTTGACCAATAGAATTGTGGGGGAAATGACACTGTGCCAGTTGTGGGCCAAAGTCGCAAGAAGGCCTGGTAGCTTCTGCTTCTGCCCTTTGGGGGAGCCCTAACCTACCGTGTGAGAAAGTTTAGCTCTGCTGCTGGGGTGACACCCAAGGGCACCATGCAGAGAGACCACGTGCAGGGGGAAAGCCCTCACATGACAAGATGAGAGAGGCCCCTCTGCCCCGGCCTTCCAGCCCTCCCCACCAAGCTCCAGACATGTCAGCAAACCCTCATGGACATCCCAGCCCAGCTAAGCATCTGACTGATGCCACAGAGCAGGTTGAGCTCTGTCAACACAGAATCATGGCAGAAAATAAAATGGTGGCTGGCTTAATCTGGTTAAGTTTTGGGGAGGTTTGTTACATGGCAAGAGATAATGGAAACAGAACCCCTAGAGTTCTGTTAGAAATAAGTCGGACCTGCGTGGATGGAGGTGCTGGGTGGAGCCTACAGTTCTGACCCTGCTTCCCCCCTTACAACAGTCCTTGCAGCCCGGTGCCCTGTGGACAGAAAAATGACAGTGCCTGACTGGTGTGTGCCAGCCACATCTCTTGTTCATGTGAATTTAATCAGACTAATTAAACAGGCAGTGTTGACTGAATCCAGCTGGGCTTGCTCTGAGGGTTGCACCTGTTCCTCACCCGGCTTGGTAATCTCAGCATGCTGGAGAACGTGCACTACAGGGAGGACCGGGTTGAACTTGGAGAGAAAGAAAGGAAGGAGAGTGGTGCATCCCAGGGTGATAGCGGAGAGAAATTCTAAAGGAAACGCAGAGTTCAGCTTCTGCTATGGAAGGAGGAAGGATCCCCAAGTGGGGCTAGGGGAGGACTCCGGGATGCCCAGGAGCCGGGGAAGGACTGCAGAGGCAGGCGTAGAGGATGAAAACTGCATGGCCGCTGGATTGGCTTTGACCGTGGAGGATGGTGGCTACGGGAGGCCCACACTGACAGCCCTGCAGAGCACCTGAGCAGTGATGGTTGAGCAGCTTCAGGCTCCAAAATGAAGCCAAATGAGACCCCGTCCACAGACCTGGCATCTGCCGATCAAGGGGGATTGAGCTGTGAGAGGCAGCACACTAGGCTTGAGTGTTCACAGGATCCCAACAGTGTGGGGTAGATGGCTAATCATGATGAAAGACCAAGAAAATCAGAGAAGCATGTGAATATTCACACTCCTCAGCAGCAGAAGGAACATGTGAAAAGGTGGAGCTTCGGAAAGAGTCTCTTTTGGGGGAGAAGGAAGGGTGGGAAGCCATCCACTAGTGACCCTTGGAGCCAGATATTGAGAGACTGTGTGAACATGGTGAGCCATGCTGCGGATACATCCAGGCTGGACACGGTATAGACGTGGGAAGCGCCTATCTTTTTGTTTTCAGAGAAGAAGGAAATGCCCAGTAGAAGGCCCACAATGTTGCCTGTTGGGTTGCCAAGTGTAGCAGAGATGTCTAGAGGTGGAGGAGAAAATTCTCACCAGAGCAGGAAGAGGAAATTGCTAGAAGGGGAGAGAGCAGGAGAGAAGCCCTCATCTGGGTGCCGAGGTAGATTTGGGAAAGAGACAGTACTAAGGAAGTGAGAGTGGGGGAGACTCAAGAGCAGAGAGAAGGAATTTCAGGGACCTGCGTGACCAGTGGCACAGGTAGCGAGGTGGGGGGCAGCATGAAGACCTGAAGAGGGCAGAGTAAATGGCCAAAAGGAAGACTCCACTGATGGGCATTTTCCATAAGGCAGCAGGAGAGAGGAGAGACTTCGGTTAATATTGGGGCCAGAAAAGAATCCCAGAGAGAAAGCCGGACATGATCATCTTGGAGCCACAAGGCAGAAAGAGCAGACTGGCTGAACCAAGCAGCATCATGGCAATCGCCAAAGCAGGACATCTACTGAGCTCTGAGTGCAACGGTTCGGGGGCTCTTCCACCTCCCCCAGTGGGCACCCGCGGGAGCATGGCATCCCTTATGGAACATGGGCATCCTGCACTTTGCTCGGTGATTCTCCGGAGTCATCATGTGAGACACAGGTACTCTCCTCTTCGGCTATTCCCAGGTTCCCTTCCTAGCCAGTGAGCAGAACCACCCCTGCAGACTGCCCAGCTAGTGTGGGAAAAATTTCATCAAGTTCTCAACTTGGTCAGTGGGCAAGCAGAGGTGCCAGGAGTCAGCTTAGGGAGGTCTGAGGCTTGTACAACTGGAGAGGTCTTCAAAAAAAGAATGCACATTGCAAATACGGAATTAGGTACCAAAGAGAAGATGTATTTGTGAGAAAGACTGAGAAAAGAAATCACAATGAATTACAACTATTAATATTGTCCTTTATAGGAGACAGAATAATGGTCCCCAAAGATTCAATCCCTAGAACATGTAAATGTGTTTCCTTATATAGCAAAAGAGTCCTTACAGATGTGATTGAAGAAACAGACCTTGAAAATCAGAGAAACTTTCCTGGGTCTGGTCAGAGAAAGAGACGTGATCATGGAAAAGTGGTCAGATGCTACATCAATGGCTTTGAAGATGGAGGAAGGGGCTGTGAACCTAGGAATCCAGGGAGGCTCTAGAAGCTGGAAAAGGTGGTAAACAGATTGTTCCCTAGACCTTCCAGAAAGCACCAGCCTGCTAACATCTCGGTTTCACCCCAGTAATACTGACTTTGGACCCCTGACATCTAGAACTATAAGATAATAAATTTTGTATTAAGCCACCAAGTTTGTGGTAATACTGCAGCAGCAATAGAAAACAAATTATTCCCCTCATATAGCAATGATATTGTAATGTCATTTTTATATAAAGAAGTTTTTATGTACACTTTATATATAAACCTTATATATAAAGTTTTTTCTCTAGTATCGTTGACCAAAATTTGCTTTTTATTATGATAATGAGAACATTTTCATCTTCACATCTAGCTGAGGATTGTTGTCAAACATAAGAAAACCTCTATCAAGTTTCTTTTGCGTAAAACTTCATATATGGAAGAATTTTCCATGGTCTAATTCTTAGCTCCACACATTTCAAACCTCACTCCCCTTCTTTAGCTTCTGCTGGGCACCTGCAACGGTGGTGGGTAAGCAGCAGAGTGGGACATTCCTGGGACCCGTTGCTATGCTGGGTGGTTAGCAGTAACTCAACCCCACACGCAAGTAACCGCCACTATATGAATATACCCAAACTATATGTATCCCAAACTCAATCTCCAATGAGCCCACAGCCACTCCATCAGCACCTGACTTCAGGGAAAATAGGACAGTGGTGTAGAAACCGTCTAAAAACAACCATGCTTAAATATCTTACTTTTGAAAATGTTATAAAAGCATTCAACTGTGGGAGGGAGCCCATGTACGGAAGGGGCCCCGAGCCCCAAGCTTCGTTGGCTAAAATCAATCTCTGATCTGGTTCCGTTGTCCCTGTCAACGAAGGGGCAACATGCTGGAGTCTCAAGGACAGACCACGCCTCAGACTGGCCGACAGAGCCTTCACTGCTCAGTCTCCTCTGTGGAGCAGCCCGATGCCAGTGTCAGGCCCAAACGCCTGGACAAACGTGCCAAAAGGAAGCCCTCAGAGAAGCCCCTTCCTCGGATCAGGCAGAGCGGAACTGCTCCGCCTGAGGTTCCCCCTGCCCTGCTTCTCTGCCACAATGTTAACTCTTTAATCTTCTTCAATGACAAGGACTAAGTCTTCTTTTTCTGTCCCACAACTCTGAAGGGGGAAGAGTGGGCTTTGGCTAGGACAGAAGGGGTCAGCAGCAAGGTGGGAGTTACAGGGAGATCTGGGGTTTTGAAAGGAGACCCATCAAATAACTTTTTTTTTTTAAAGCACAGAGATCAAGGAGTGCTTTTGATAGAAAAAAACATGACTACCTCCCCTGTCCCCTCACATCAGAAGAAGACAGGATGTGTCAGATAAAATGCCAACATTTTATCTGAGACAAGTACCTGAGAAGAAACGTTGTGGCAGACAAGTATTCACAGCCCCCTCTCTCTGTCCTCGTAAAGGAGACTCACAAATTTGCCCAACCTGACCTCACAGGACGAGGGTGCTCAAGAGGGCTGCCCGGCCCATGGTCACCCTCAGAAGGGCTCCTGGTGGACCAGGTTCTGGGGGCCTGTGAGGGATGTTGTGACTGCTCTCTCCCAGGGACAAGGGATCCACCAACCCACTGAGATCCTCTCCTAGTGACACTGAATGTCAGATATACAGACAGAGCCAACCCGAAGGGCCGATAGCTGAGCTTCTCCGTAGGGAGCCACCATTTCAAAGGGTATCAAAACATTGCTGGAATAACTGAGAAACAAAATAAACCATAAACTGTTTCCTTTCCTACACTCCTTGGCAGTGTAGACTAGTCTCTGTGGAGTGACTGGGGCACTCATATGCATGTCACACTGGGTCACTCCAGCCAGCCACTTGAGATAAGCCTCTGACAACCCTGAGCACCCTGTGAAAATTGGCAGACAGAACCAGAGACAGAATAATGTGTGGTGTAGGGCTATTTGTGGGGAATGAGTAGATAATTTTATTTTCTAAACACTTAAACATGCCTTCTAAGAAGTTGTCTGGCTTGGAAAATGGCACAAAATAAATTACTCATCTTGACCATGAAGGACACGATACACGTTTTGCATTCAAAAAGCATCCCTTGCCAATAAATATATGAAAAGATGCTCAACATCACTAATCGTTAGGGAAATGCCATGAGACCTCCCTCTTCACCCATTGGGGGGGCTGCTATCACAGAAACGGAAAATAACAAGTGGTGACGAAGATGTGGGGAATTCAAGCCCATATGCGCCCCTGCTGGGAACGCAAAATAACGCAGCCGCTCTGGGAAACAGGGCAGTGGGTCCTCAAAAAATAAGAAACAGACCATATGATCCAGCAATTCTACTTTCTGGTTTGAAAGGAGGGCCTCAAAGTGGCATTCGCACACCCATGTTCACAGCAGCGTTATTCACAACAGCCAAAAGGGGGAAGCAACCAAAATGGCCACAAACAGATAAACGGGAGACACGTGTGATGCAATAGTATCAGCCTGGACAAGGAAGGAATTCTGACACAGGCTACGACACCGATGAACCTTGAGGACACTGTGCTAATGAAAGAAGCCCATCGCAGAAGGGCAAGCACTGCATGATTACAGTGTAGGAGGTACCTAAATGAGTTTAACTAAAGCAGTTAAACTCATAGAAACACAAAGTCGAGGGGCGCCTGGGTGGCTCAGTGGGTTAAGCCTCTGCCTTCAGCTCAGGTCATGATCTCAGGGTCCTGGGATCGAGCCCCGCATCGGGCTCTCTGCTCGGCCAGGAGCCTGCTTCTCCCTCTCCCTCTGCCTGCCTCTCTGCCTACTTGTGATCTCTGTCTGTCAAATAAATAAATAAAATCTTTAAAAAACACACACACACACAAAGTCGAGTGGTGGCAATGTACAGTCATTAGAGTTAATAACACAGTATTGCTAACATGGTTAATTAGCTAATAATACAGTATTGTTTATTTGAAAGTAGCTCGGAGTGGAAATTAAGCATTCTTCACACACACACACGCATGCACACAGAGTTAACTGTGTCTACTGGGTGGGGTGATAGATGAGTTGATTATTTGGACGCTGGTAATCATTCTAAAATATATATGTCTACCAAATCATCACATTGTACATCTTTTTAGGCTTTATTTATTGATTTGAGAAAGAGAAAGAGAGAGGGAGAGAGAGAAGCAGGCTTCCTGCTGAGTGGAGAGCCCAATGTGGGACTTGATCCCAGGACCCCGGGATCATGACCTGAGCCAAAGGCAGAAGCTTTACCAACTGAGCCACCCAGGTGCCCCACATTTTACATTTATTTATTTATTTATTTATTTATAAAAGATTTTATTTATTTATTTGACAGAAAGAGATCACAAGTAGGCAGAGAGGCAGGCAGAGAGAGAGGAAGGGAAGCAGGCTCCCTGCCAAACAGAGAGCCTGATGCGGAACTTGATCCCAGGACCCTGAGATCATGACCTGAGCCGAAGGCAGAGGCTTTAACCCATTGAGCCACCCAGGCACCCCACATTTTAAATATATACAATTATATTTGCAATTATTCCTCGATAAAGTTTAAAGAGTAGGAGAATGTTTGCCAGGGCCTGGGGCAAGAGAGGAATAAGGAGTTACTGTTTAATGGGTAGAGTTTCAGTTTTACAAGATGAAAAATGTCTGGAGATCAGTTTCACAACAGTCTGAATATACTTAATGTTACTGAACCCTACACTTAAAGATGGCTAAGATGCTAAATGCTATGTTATGTGTATTTTACTATAATTTAAACAAATGCCATAACTTGTCACTAAATAAATGTTAATCAGATATTTAAAGAACATTAAAAGGGAAGCCAATATATTTGACTGAAGTGCGTGGCCAGATATCTCAGTCCTGCCTTCCCTGGGCAGCCGGAATGCCTGCAGAGAAGGTGCCCCAGGAGCCAGGTGGGGCTGGGAGGAGGCAGAAGGCAGGAGGCAGAGACAAACCCTGAAGAAAGTAGTTAAAGAACCAGAGGACAGAAGGAACACCAGTAGTTGAAAGCACTACAGTAAGGAATAAAAAGGAATAAAAAGATAACCAGGTCACAATCAAGCAAGCTGTCCTGGACTTGGCGGTCCTTAGCTTTTGAACCACACCTCGGAACCTCGGTGACAGTTAAGATCTCTGTCTGCTTCAGAATCCGCACGGGGTGAAGTAACCCAGAGTACATGTTTAGAATCTAAGATCAGGGATTCTCCAACGTTAATGTGCAAATACATCACCTGGGGAGCGTATTAAAGGCACCTTCCAACCCCTGGGTCTGGCAGTGGGTTTCAGATGTTGCCGGCGCTGCTGGTCTGATTTGAGTGGCAAGGACCTAAGAAAGCCAACTAACCCAGACGGAAGATGTGCTGTACACAAAAGGGACACGATGGAGAAGATGACCGTGAGGCAGGCAGAGGGTATGGCAATTCAAACACTTTTAGGGTTCAAGAAGTTAGAGGAAGTAATTAAATACACATGCAAGATAACTGTCATGGTAAACTGTTGTTGAACGTTGAAATGCGTTTGGGGGTGAGATAACTCCTTCCCAAAAAAAGGGCGTGGGGAGGAGATGAATATGTATTAAACCTTCAAATGAGTCAGATCAAAAGGCTTTGAAGCCCGGTCACCAAGATTATGGGGAGGCAAGAGTGAGCAACTTGGAGTTGCGGCAAGCAGTCTAAGTGGAGGGGGAAATGATAGAAAACTCATGATTTTAGGGGTAGAAACTATTGGAAACAGCAGGATTATAATATACTTATGTTTTATATGTAATATGTCTTGTATGTGTAGGTATATGTATGTATCTACAGCATCATAAGCATCTACAATCAGAAATGTATGTGTATATGCGTGTGTGTATGTGTGTGGATATATGTTAAAAATGACCAGAGGGTAAAGAGGGAAAAAAGCAGGTAAAGGGAATTTACATAAGAATTGAGTTTCTGGGGGCACCTGGGTGGCTCAGTGGGTTAAAGTCTCTGCCTTCGGCTCAGGTCATGATCCCAACAGGGAGCCTGCTTCTCCCTCTCTCTCTGCCTGCCTCTCTGCCTACTTGTGATCTCTGTCAAATAAATAAATAAAATCTAAAAAAAAAAATCTTTAAAAAATTAAAAAAAAAAGAATTGAATTTCTGGGGTCCCTTGGTCAGTTAGGTGTCTGCCTTAAGCCTGGGTCATGATCCTGGGGTCCTGGGATGGAGCCCCGCTCAGCAGGAAGCCTGCTTCTCCCTCTCGCTCTGTCTCTCCCTGCTTTGTTCTCTCTCTTTCTCTGTCAAATTAAAAAAAAAAAAAAAAGGATTGAATTTCTAAGAAGTTGACAGTGAAGCTTACAAACTATTGGTTTTGTTCAATGAAGGGAGAAGGTTGGCAGATTTTCTTAACTCATAGGATACAGGTTTTACTATTCACGAAGTGATTGCCAAATCATCATCTCATGCCGGGGCACCTGTGAGGTCAGTGGAGAAGGGCCTCTCTGTGGTTGAGCAGGGCCAGACAAGTCTTATTATCCCCTTTATGACTGAAGCCACTGGGGCTGTGTGTCCAAGGTCACAAAGGCAACAAGTGATAGAACTTTTCCCTTGATTCTGACTCTTACTATAGGGCCAATGGATACACTACGTACAGTGTAAGTTGCACTTTTTGTCACGAATGTCACAGGGATAAATGAGATCATATACTTAAAGATTTTTTGAAATGAATCAAATATTGTGAGCAAAAGTGTCCCCCACTCCTTGGCCCTGGCATGGGACAGGCACCCAGAAAAAACTCAGACAGGAAATGTCACATGACATAAATTCAAGTGAGAAGTCTGCTGCTTTCTTCAGGTGGCCATAAATGCAGTTTGGCCTTGTGCATCCTCGGATGCAGTCATCAGACCCAAGGGGTCAAAAAATTTGTTCCTAGACACAGACAGATCAGGGTTGAAAGCTGGTGTCAGCCCAAGTTAAAAGTACATTCCGTACCATCTTCCAATATTTAACAGAACACAATGACCTCTGAGTCAACTGCCTGTCTCTTCTATGTGTTTGCAGTGTTCCTACTGCCTACCTTTTCAGAGTGTGACTGGAATTCATACCAGACCCAGGAGAATTGGAATTCAGACCCAGGAGAGTTGTTTCTGATATTACATGAGGAATCTGGATGTATCTTTTTATCTTAATTTTCATTTGGATATTGTTATGTCAGTATTTCACAGAAGTTCAGGAGATAAGGCAGGTGGATGAACAGGTGTTGGGTGGCAGGGAACTCTTCCCAGTCCCCTGCAAATCTGAACACTTAGAAGGCTCCTGTATTCAAGAAGAGTCTCCTAAATGCTCCTATGTCAACGAGTCCTACAGAGAAGTCTCCAAGAAATAGGAGTTCACAGTATGAAATAATAATAAATTAAAATCAGAAACATTGGGGGACCTGGGTGGATCAGTCAGTTAAGCATCTGGCTCTTGGTTCTGGCTCAGGTCATGATCTCATGGGTTGTGGGATCGAGTCCTGCATCTGGCTCTGTGTTCTGTGCAGAATCTGCTTGTCCCTCTCCCTCTGCTCCTCCCCAGCTCATTTTCTCTCTCATCCTCTCTCTCAAATAATTAAACTCTTTAAAACAAAAATCAGAAGCGTGATAAAAATACCTAGATATAGAAGGATTTGTGAATGGTATCCCTAGAATTGTGCAGTATACAACACCTACAACTGTATGCATCAGCCCTGAGATTCTCCTCAGTCTTAATTATTACTCTGCATTGTGCTGGAAGGTCAAGAAAAGGCAACAAGAAAAAAAAATATTAGTCTGTGTAAAGACTTTTGTTCTTTGCAAGAACAAAACTCTTTTACATATATAATATAATTGTCTACCAGGAAGTTCCAATAGAATCAACTGATATTTTACAAGTATTAGGAGAATTCAGTAAGGTGACTGGACAAAATATCAAAACACAAAATAGATCTTTGGGGCCTTTGGGTGGCTCAGTCACTTAAACGTCCGATTTTTGGTTTTGGCTCAGGTCATGATCTCAGGGACATGAGATCGAGCCCCTGTTGTGCCCAGTGAGGAGTCTGCTTGAGTTTCTCTCTCCATCTCCCTCTGCCCCTCCCCCCCAACTCTCTAAAATAAATAAATAAATCTTTAAAAAAAAACACCAAACACAAAATAGATTTTGTATATATCAGTAAAAAAATCAATTAGAAACAGTAAAGCTATAATAGAAATTGACTCTATAATATTTCCTATGAAATACATTTTTTTTAAAAGTAGCAGCAGACATGTAAAAATGAGAATTTAGTACACAATAGAGGTAAAGTTCAAATGACTAGGGAGAGGGCAAACTTAATTTGGAATATAGGACTAAGGGCCTTTTTTTTTTAGGTGATAAAGTTATTTGAAGGAAGTATACTAATACTTCATTATCATCATAATCTTAGGAGGTTGAGAAGGCTTCCTTAAATAAGCCCCAAAAACCAAAATCCATAAAGGAGAAAATTAATAAATTCAACTAACTCAAAATAATAATAGCAATAACAATAACAGTAAATACTTCTGTTAACTAAAAATATGATGTAAACAAAGTTAAATAAGAAGTCACAGACTTAGTAGGAATATTTATTATATGTATATCAAAGGATTAGCACCAAGAATAAATATTAGACTCCTACAAGTAAGTAGAAGAAAATAACCCCATATAAAATGAGCTAAGAATATGAATGGGGAATTAAGAAGAGGAAATATAATGGCCAAGAACGATATAAAATGACGCCCAATTGCACTAGTTGTTATGGGCTGATGTGTGTCCCCCCCCCCATCACATGTGACTATATCTCTAAGTATACATTTAAAGAGGTAATTAAGTTCAAATGGGGTCATTAGGGTGGGCCCTAATCCCATAGGACTGATGTCCATGTAAGAAGGAGAAATTTGGACACAAGGCAAGCTACCAGGGCTGGACTCTCACAGAGAGCCATGGGAGGACACAGCCAGACCTCAGAAGGAATGACACCTGCCAACTCCTTGATCTTGGACTTCAAGCCTCCAGCACCGTGAGAATATAAATGTCTGGAGTTTAAGCCACCCAGCGTGTGGTGTTTTGTTATGGCAGCTCTGCAAACTAACACATTAGTAATCAGGGACATTTACATATTTTACAAATGGGTTACTATTTTCACTCATCTCATCGGAAAAGCAATAAATGTTTAATAGATAGCAAGCATCAGGGTGTGGAGGAGCAGTAATTGTCGTTCTCTGCTGGGGGGAGTATAAATTGTTGCAGGCACCGTGGAAGGCAATTTGATAACATCAAAATTTAAAGTGCACATATTCTGGGGCTCCTGGTGGGCTCAGTCAGTTAAGCTTCCGATTCTCAATTTCACCCGAAGCCATGATCTCAGGGTCCTGGGAGGGAGTCCAACATCGGGCTCCGAGCTGGGTCTGGAGCCTGCTTAAGAGTCTCTCCCTCCCCCTCTCCCCCTGTCCCTCCCCCACAAAAATAAGTAGAAAACTTTGAAAAAAATAAAATGCCCATATTCTATGTATAATCCCTACAAAATTATTGAGGTAGAGCTATATACAGAGATAGAAAGTCTCCATATGGAATATGGATATGAAAAGTTTGCTGGGTGGAAAACCAGAATGAGAATAATATGTACATGTATGTATATGTGAATGCGGAGGATTGGCAATAAATGTACCAAACTGGTTATAGCAGTTACTTTTGGGAGGACAGGGGATTGGCACTGGCAGGATGGCTTAAGGAGAATTTAGCTTTATCTATCCTGAATCATCATTTTACTTTTATTTATTTATTGTTTTGAGTTTTTATTTAAATTCTAGTCAGTTAACATACAGTGTAGTATTAGTGTTAGGAGTAGAATTGAGTGATTCATCACTTACATATAACACCCAGTGCTCCTCACAAGTACCTTCCTTAATGCCCATCACCCCTTTAACCCATCCCACGCCCCCTCCTTCCTTCAACCCTGTTTGTTCTCTATAGTTAAAAGTCTGTTTTCTGGTTTGCCCCTCTCTTTCTTTTCTCCCCCCATGTTCATCTGTTTTGCTTTCTTAAATTCCATGTGAATGAAATCATGGTATTTGTCTTTCTCTGACTGACTTATTTTGCTTAGCATAATACTCTCTTGCTCCATCCACGTCATTGAAATGGCAAGATTTCATCTTTTTGATGGCTGAGTAATATTCCATCACACACACACACACACACACACACACACACACACACACACACACACAGACACTCCACATCTTCTTTTTCCATTCATCAGTCAGTAGACATTTGGACTCTTTCCATAATTTGGCTGTTGTTGATAATGCTGCTATAAACATAGGAGTGCGTATGTCCCTCCAAATCAGTATTTTTGTATCCTTTCAGTAAATACCTAGTATTTCAATTGCTGGGTCATAAGGTAGTTCTATTTTTAACTTTTGGATCCATTATTTTACAAAGAGCATGTAATCAGGCTTCATCACTTTAAAAAGCTATTACCTACTAACAATAGTTTAGTCAGTTTTGTGGTTGTTTATTATGATTATTCCATAATAATTGAAAAAAATGTTGATAGGTTGAGACTAGGACTTGACAAACTTTTTCTGTAAAGGGCCATATAGTTAATATTTTAGGCTTTGGGGGCAATATTGTCTTTTGCCAGTACTCAATTCTGTTGTCCAAGGGCAAATGCAGCTGTAGATAATATGTCATTAATGAGCATGGCTGTGTTCTAATAAAATGTTATTTATAAGAACAGCTGGTGTGGGGAGCGCCTGGGTGGCTCAGTCGGTTAAGCATCTGCCTTCAGCTCAGATCCTGGTCCCTAGGTCTTGGGATTGAGCCACGCATCGGACTCTGCTTGGCAGGGAGCCTGCTTCTCCCTCTCCCGTTCCCCCTGCTTGTGCTCTTTCTCTCTCTCTCTTTGTCAAATAAATAAATAAAATCTTTAAAAAAAACAAAAACAGCTGGTGGTTCACATTTGGCGTACACACCATAGTTTGCCAATCCCTGGTTTAGATTTAAGTTTATTAAATAACTTAAAGATATTTTTTTTTATTTAAGCTTTTTTTTATTTAAACATATAATGTAACCCCACCACCCTCTCCCAACCCAACCCCTCTCCTCCCCACCCCCCTCAGTTTATTTTATGACATTAAGAGTCTCTTTTGGTTTGTCTCCCTCCCGATCCCATCTTGTTTCATTTTTCTTTTCCTACCACCTTAACCCCTACCCCCGTTGCACTAAAGATATTTTTTAAAGTATATTGAAAAGTATACTTAATAAGTATATAGAAAAATTAATCTTTCTTATGAACCAACTAATTAAATAAGTGGTAGACTCTGGGGTCTTGCTTAGAACGTTCTGGGCTCTGGACATATTCGAGATCAAACACCCATCACAGTGGAAATAACCCAGTCACCTTGGCCACCTTGGTGCTGACCATTGACCTTCCCAGCACCAAAGTCAGACAGCCATCCCGTGTGTGAGGAGTCTAGTGCCTGTCACAGCTGACTCACGGAATCAAGATTCAGTGGCCTCAGAGGTAACTCCAGACCATCCCCACATATGGTGTTACCTTCAAACACAGTTGCTGGGCTGCAATGTGGGGAGAAGGGTGACACTGAGCTCATGTAGGAGAGGCTTTGTTCTGTGGGCCAGGCTGCCTACCCCGGCAAGTAAAGGTAGAACACTGAAAGTAAAGGTAGAACACTGACTGGGCCAAAGCCAACTCAGCCTAAGGGCTGGGGAGGGGTTTGGAAGAGCCTTTGAGGGACCCCTTGCAGAGGAGATCAGGCCCTGTTACTGTCCTGCAGCTGGGTCTCCGCCCTGGCCCCAAGGACTGAGAGGAACCAAGGCTGAGTTTCTCCAGCCCCCACAGCCCCGCACCTGGGTATTCTTCTGGATCAGGAGACTCCAACTCTGCAACAGAGAGGGGGCCAATTGTGTGTGACTCATCACGGCTGATATAAAATTGAGATTTCCACTGTGATTATTTCTTTAGGAGGCAAGTGCATGATCGGGAATATGGTTAATGGAACTCAATATTAAGTGATTATCTGCATGTTTTTTTTCCATCCTGGAAAGGTGAACAGCAGTAAGGCCAATATGACCCTCTGCGGCACTGGCCTCAAATGTTAAGATATGTTTGCGTTCCCACTTTTTTTCTTTTCTTTTCTTTTTTTTTTTTTTTTTTTTGGCAGGGAGCTGGGGATGAAATCTCCCCCCAGCAAAAGAGAAAGGAAGAAAGAAAACCCATACCTGCTTGGTGGCAACTTCTTTGCTGTGACTTCTCCTTTGGGGTCTGCTCTGAATAAGCAAGAACAAAGGATCAGGGAGAAGCTCGGCAGCCCTCAAGTCCTTGCGTTGCTGAAGACTGGAGCATTACCTTCCTCTTTCGCTTGTTACTGTGGTGAACACTTTGCCCCGGGAGAGGCTGTGACTCCTGCTGGAGTTCCGTCCTAGGTTATTTCCCAGGATGTGAGCCAATCTTGTCTCTCACCTACATTTCAGTCCAGGTTAGACGCAGGCTGTAGGCTCCCTGTGGCCCCCATCTGGCACTCCTAAGTCCCAAGTCCAGAGCTCCAACTAACAAATGAACTGATTACCATATTTACTCTCATTACGTGCCCCCACTTTTTTCTCCTGTCTTCACTGTAAAACGCTGGAGAAGGGGGGTAGTGTTGCTAGTATGTGTTCGGTCTAACTGGTTCTGTGCAAATTCATGCATCTGCCGCTCTCTGTGCTATGGTCTCTGGGGCAAAGTTAATTCGAACCTAGGTCTCCTAACATACGTGTTCCTTTGCCTAAGCCACCTTCCTGGACAATGTTACTTGACCAGATGATGAGCGAGGGCAGCATGTTCAGGTGGGAGAAGGCACAAGGGGAGAGAGGAAGAGGGAGGGATGAGGGGGCTAAGCCCATGGCAAGGGAGAGTGACCTGCAGCTCTAGTGCTGGGACTGACAGCTGACTAGGAACCAGAGAATGGGTCCAAGGCTCTGTCCTTTTCCAGGCTGGCCAGGAACCAGCAGCCCTGCACCCCAAAGCTTGATCCTTCAGGTTCAAGCTGGGAGGAGCTTAATGGCTATTCTAGCTCTTAGGGGAAAAGAATAGACAAAAGCCAAAAGCAGTGGGTTTCCCAGGATATGTTTCTTCTACTTGCTTTGTTTTAAAAGATGTTCTATGGACTAAGTATGTGCTTCTGACAACAGTAGAGCTGGGTCTTGGGGGAAGGAAAAAGGGGAGGAAGAGGAGAAAGGGCGAGGGAAGCTGATCAGTTAGCTGGACAGGGATGAGAACTAGAGATTTCTAAACAATTATCATGGTCATCTTGGGAAAATTCGGACAGCCTTACACGTGTTTCTGATTTAAATTGTTTTTATCCTGAATAAGATATTTTCATCAAGCCCTCCTGATAAGAAAAGCAAGAATAAGTATGGTTTTCTTGCTTCTCAGCTAAACTGGTTTCTTCTCTCCCCCTCAGTTTTCCTCTCCTGGATGTGAGGAGGACTGGAATCTAGGTCAGCCTTTATTAAGTGGTTGTTCACCTTGCTCTCCTCATCCAAATGCAGAAATAAGATGGCGCATGCGTCTCACTATTGGAGCTTCAGCCGCAGTGGTGACTGGGACCCATGGCCATGGGACTCCTTTCTTTCAGTCCAGTTTCTGTCTGTCCAGAGGGGATTCTGCTAGGGCTGGGGAGCATTGGATTATAAATACCACTAGTTGGAAGGTTGACTTGGGCCTCGGACAGGGAGGACCTAGAAAAGGTGAGATACTGGCTTGGGGTCCCGGGGGGAAGCAGCCTGTCTAGGGTACCCTGGGGGCTTATTCTGGGCCTGGTGGCACCTTTGGTATCCTGCAAAGCTATGACCAACAGGCCATGACTATAGCCAGCAGTGGGAAGCCTGAAAAGAATAGGAACTCACTCCAGGAAACCTTGATTTCCAAGGTTAAAAGTAGGTCTTTGGGGGAGTACAGAGACTGTTTAAGGAAGGGAAAACACTCTTGTATGATACTGCAATGTTGGATACACGTCATCAAACATTTCTTCAAATCCATAGAATGGACACCACCAAGAGTGAACTCTAATGTGGACTATAGACTTTGAGTCATTACGATGTGTCAATGTCGGTTCACTGATTGCAACAAATGTACCATTCTCTGGGAGGTGTGGATAAGGGGCTGGCTGTGAGGCTGAGCATGTGCAGGGTCAGATAGCATATGGAGAATGTCTGTACCTTCCTCTTCATTTTTCTGTGAACCTATAACCACTCTGAAAAAAAAAAAAGTAGACCTTTTGTAAAGATAGGCATTTCTGTGTCTAGGGGAGAAAAAGGGCAGGATCCCAGCTCAGGTGGGTCAGCTTGCCAGAAGTCCTTGGGTTGTGAGCAAAATACAAGGCTTTCATCATCATCTCAAATCTCTCCTGGCTCACAAGGGCCTGGCTTTATCTTGCCTATAAAAATGGTGAATTATTTACAGCAGCAACAGGGAACTAAGAACAGGTCCTAAAATCACTGAGGCAAAGAAACTCTTCTCAGGTTTCTGCAGGAATCTATCTTCTGGGGCTCTTGTTAGCTCATTCACCAGCAGGCGGGAGGAAGCCTACAGGATGGCTGGGCCTCTGCTGCCGTCTAAGAGCACAGCCTCGACAGGAGGCAGCCTCGAAGCTACGAGAATGGCTGGAAAAGCCACGGTACTTAGTAAGGGCAGCAGAGGGATGCCCCAATGCCAGCATTGAGGGTCTTCGTGAGCCTCAAGCACAGCTCACAAGTAGGAGAAATTCCGTCCCTGACTTCCACTCTGCATGGGGTCTGTGGCAGACCCCAGAAAGGCCGAGCTGCTGAGCCACTCTAGGGGAGAGCAGAACGGAGAAGCCTAGGGAGTTTCCTCGGGATGAATTCACGGAATGCAATACCGGGTCAAGGAATATTTATATTTAGAAAGAACAACAGAGTGAGGCTGCTCAAGGGGTATTGCCCTAGCGGTGGGAGCGTGGGGAGAACAGCTGTGTACCAGCCAGTGAGTGGTCCCCCTCAAACTCTCTTTGGGCTCCTCTGGGGCGCGCTCAGGTGAAAAGCTGAGGGTTTTCTCAGGTCTTTTTCTGAATATGTGTCCTGATCCAGGCAAGCCAGTTACCTTCTAAATCTTTCTTTGTGGTGGGCTTTGTTATTTCTCCTCTTGCATTTCTGGTTTTGTTGGAGCCATTTTTCTCTCTCCTTTTTGAGGCGTCTGGCTGAAGGTTTATCAATTTTGTTTAACTTTTAAAAGAAGCAGCTCCTGTTTCCATTGATCTGTACTTTTGTTTCTGTTTTTTTTTTTTGTTTTTTTTTCCTGCTCTGATATTTATTATTTCCTTCCTCCTGCTGGTTTTGGGTTTTGTTTTTTTTTCTCCTTTAGGGATAAGCTTAGGTTGTTGGAGATTTTTCTAGCTATTGCTATAAACATCCCTCTTTAAAAAAAAGTTTTTATTTAAGTTCTAGTTAACATACAGTGTAATACGAGTTTTAGGAGTACAATACAGTAACTCAACACTTCATACAACACAAGGTGTTCATCACAAGAGGAGCACTCCTTCAAGCCCGGTTTTGCTATCCCCCCACCGACCTCCCTTCTGGAAACCTCAGTAAACTAGCAAAGGGGAAAAAAGAGGGAGAGGCAAACCAAGAAATACTCTTAACTAGAGAGTAAAATTCCCTCTCAGAACTTCCTTTGCTGCATCCCAAAGATTTTGGACCGTTGTGTTTTCATTTTCATTTGTCTCCATGTATTTTTTAATTTCCTCTTTGATTTCTTGGTTTTAATTCATTCATTCATTCATTCATTCATTCACTGTTTAGTAGCATGTTACTTAGCCTCCAAGTATGTGTGTTTTCCCAGATTTTGCTTGTGGTTGTTTTCTAGCTTCATGGTTGCATAAAGTGATGGAAAAGATGCATAATGTGACTTCAGATTTTTTGATTGTGTTGAGACTTGTTCTGTGGCCCAACATGTGCTTTCTTCTGGAGAATGTTCTTGAAAAGAATGTGTATTCCACTGTTTTAGAATGTGATGTTCTGAATATCTCTCTTAGATTCATCTGGTCCGATGTGTCATTCAAGGCCCCCAATTCCTGGTTGATTTTCTGTTTGGATGATCTAAACATTGATGTAAGGGGGACGTTAAAGTTCCCTATTGTTACTGTATTACTATTGATTCCTTCTTGTATGTTTATCATTAGCAGCTCTATGTAATCGGGCACTCTCATGTTGGGCGTATAACTATTTACAATTGTTTTATCTTCTTGTTGGATTGTTCCCTTTATGATTATGTAATGTCCTTCTTTGTTTTTTGTTATAGTCTTTGTTTTAAAGTCTATTTTGTCTGATAGAAATATTGCTAACCTGGCTTTCTTTTTACTTCCATTTGCATGATAAATGTTTTCTATCACTTTACTTTCAATCTCCTTGTGCCTTCAAGTCTGAAGTGAATCTCTTATAGACAGCATATAGATGGAATTTTTTTAAGTTGTTTTTATTTATTTAAATAATCTCTACATCCAACATGGGGATCATTCTTGCTTTTTCCTTTTTAATCCATTCCATGTCTTTTGATTGGAGCATTTAGTCCATTTACATGCAAAATAATTACTGACAAGTATGTATGTATTTCCATTTGTTACTTGTTTATTATTGTTTTTGTAGTTCTTCTCTGTTCTTTTCTTTTACTCTCTTCTCTTATGGTTTGCTGGCTTTCTTTACTGATGTACTTGGATTCCTTTCTCTTTATTTTTTTGTGTATCTATTACTGGTTTTTTGGTTTGTGGTTACCATTAGGTCTACATGTAACATCTTACACAAATAGCAGTCTATAATATGTTAATGGTCACTCAAGTTTGAACCCATTCTAATAGCACTAAATTTGTATTCCTCTTCCTCTCACATTTTAGGTACTTGGCAACATAATTTACATCCTTTTATTTTGTGAATCCCTTGATTGATTTTTATAGATATACTTAATTTTACTGCTTCTGTGCTTCCTACTTTTCTCACTCCTGTTTATGGTTTCCTTTCCACTCAGAGTCCCCTTAACATTTCTTGTAAGGCTGGTTTGTAGTGGTGATGAATTCCTGTAACTTTAATTTGTCTGGGAAACTCTCTCTCTCCTATTCTGAATGATAAACTTGATGGAGAGGATATTCTTGGTTGCAGGTTTTTTTCTTTCAGGACTTTGATATCATGTCTCCCTTCTGGCCTGTTTTCTGCTGAAAAACCCACTGATATCCTCACATGCTTTCCCTTATATGTAACTGTTTTCTTGTGCTCTTTTATCATTACTTTTTGCCATTTTAATTACTATGTCTTGGTATGGACCTCCTTGAGTTTTTTTGGAGGGCTCTCTGTGCCTCCTGGATCTGAATTTGTTTTTCCTTCCCCAGATTTGGGAAGTTTTCAGCTATTATTTCTTCAAATAAAATTTTCTCCCCCCGTTTTCTCTCCTTTTTCCTTGTTGAATCTATAATGTGAGTATTATTATGATTGATGGTGTGACTGAGTTTCTTTAATCTATTTTTACTTTATATTTTTTTCTCTCTCTCCTGTTCATTCAGCTTGATTGTTTTCCACTAATCTGTCCTCCAGGTCACTGACATGTTCTCCTGCTTCCTGCAATTTACTATTTATTCCCTCTGGTGTATTATTTATTTCAGTTATTGAGTTCCTCATTTCTGATTGGTTCTTCTTTATGTTTTCTATCTCTTTGTTGAGGGTCTCACTGAGATCCTCCACTCTTTTCTCAAGTCCATTGAGTATATTTATGGCCATTTCTTTAAATTCTCAATTAGACCTGTTATTTATCTCCATTTTGTTTAACTTTCTTGTGATTTTGTCTTGTTCTTTCATTTGGAACATATTCCTCTATCTCCTCATTTTGTGTAACTCTGTGTCTGTTTCGGTGTGTTAGGAAAGTCAACTATATCTTCTCCTCTTGAAAGTCACAGACTTATGAAGAAGAGGTCCTATAATGCCTTGTGGCGCAATATCCCCTCTTTACCAGAAGCTGGCACTTCAGGGGTTTGTGTGTGTGTGTTGTGTGTGCCCTACTCTTGTGGCTGAGCTATATTTGCCTTCAGTATAGTCATCTGCAATGGCTTTCTTTGTCTTTTATGGGCAGGGCTTGGTTCCTCTGCTATCAGTGAGCTAGTCTGGGGCTGCTTTGGGCTTGAGTTGAGTCACAGAACTGCAGGGCACTCTCTCTCTCTGTTTTCCCCTGAGAAGCTTTCTTGGGCGGGGGAGTGTCCTGTAGTCAGACTAGAAGTCTACTTCAGCCCACTGCTGGGGTTGCAGTCAAATTGGTATGTGTGGTTTTGTTCCCTTCTCTCTGGGACAGAAGTCACTCTGGAGTGGGCTTACTCCAGTTAGGCCTGCTTGCACACCACCAGGATTATGGTTCTGCTTTGATGGACTCCTGTCAAGGGCATGTTTGAAGTGGTGGATCTGCAGGAGAATATGAGGTTAAAGGGAAGGGGGTGGTGCAGTGCCAACAAGGTCCCACCTGGTCTTCTGCAGGATGGAATCTGCAGCCACCTAGGAAAACTCCTGCTAAGGCTGGGCTGGAGGAGATGGTCTGCAGAAGGGGGTGGGGTGCAGGGTACATTTCTAGCAAGATAGGTGAGAGTGTTCACATTGTGCTTGTTCTCACAGGTGTCCTTGTATCTAGGTAGGCGGCAGGGGAGGGGAATGGTGTTCACAAGCTTTTTTGTTCTTGCTGAAGTCTCCCAAAGATCCCTGCCCCTCCAGTATATGCTCTGAGAGTAGTGAACAAATCTCCTCCCCTGTATGCCAAGCATTTTTCAAACTGCTGCTTCTATGCTGTATTTTCATGGGGCTGTTTGTTACATTGTCTCTGTAAGGGTAGGGACTCAGTTTCCTACCACTTTCCAGCTCTCCCAGGGGTGGCTCACTGATTTTTAACATTCCAGGTGCTAAGCCCCACTGACTGTTAGAATGCACAAAGTTAGGTCATATGGTTTTCAAAGCCAAATGTTAGGAGGATTTGTCTTCCTAGTACAGGTCCCTTGTGTCTGGGGTGTCTGGTCTGGGGTCTGCTCTTTTCCTCTCCCCACACCTGTGGGTCCCTCCCTCCTTCAGCCCATCTCATGGGCCAGTTTATTTCCCAATCATGTCATCACCCTTCCTACCATTTTCACTGTGGCCTCTTCTCTACATTTAGCTGTTGGAGAGTCTGTTCTGCCAGTCTTCAAGTCATTTTCTGGGTTATTTATACCGATGTGGGTGTTACATATGTGTAACTGTGGGATGAGGTAAGCCTAGAATCCTCCTACTCTGCCATCTTCCCCAGAAGTCCTGTGATCATTTTCCTACCATTTTTAAGTTGTCCTTTTCTTGATTCAGCATCTGTTTCGTTGTTATAAACCTTTGACTTTTTCAAGAGTTCTGGTAAAGTTGGTTCTAATAGTTGCTGTTTGTTCTTCAGTGTTTCTGTGGAGGGTCAGGAGTTTCGAGCTGGCCACTCTGCCATTTTGCTGATACCGCCAGTGCTAGTGGATGCCTAATTTCTTGTGTACATCTCTGTTCCCTTCGCTGTGCAAGGAAATGACACAGGTAATCTGTAGTAGGGCTTTGCTTTTGAGAAATGTGATCAATGAAACAGGAAAGCCTATTTCTGAAGCCTAAGACCTTGCTGTGTTGAGTTTTGTGTCTATATTGGTCATAATGGTGAACAATTCCTCTCCTCAGAAGAATCCATAGGCATATCAGCCTTCTTTTTTTTTTTTTTACAATTAGTATTTTTTGGGTTCTCTGCAGATTAAGTCATGAAAACATTCTCCTGTGTTTTATATGAGGAGCTTTATTGTTTAAACTTTTAATTCTGAGATCCATCTCAAATTAATTTTTGTGTTTGGTGTGATGTAGGTATCAAGACTCATTTCCCTCCTTTATTTCTTCAGTTTTTCTAGCGCAAGTTGTTGAATGACTTTCCTTTCCCCATTACATAGCTTTGTCACCTTAGTCAAAAATCAATTAACTGTAAATGAATGGGCCTATCTAGACCCCATATTCTGTAATGTTTATTTATCTATTATGCTAACAGTATGCTGTCTTTATAGCAAGTCCTGGAAGTGCTTAGGTCTTTTGATACTACTGTAAATAGAACTTAATTTTTCTTTCCATCTTCCAGTTGTTGCTAGCATATAGAAACATGTATTTTTCTGTATATTGCCCTGTGTCCTTTGACTTTGTTAAATAAGTCTAGTAGTTGTTCTTTAGCATTCCTTAGGTTGTTCTGGGCAAACAATTATATTTCCTGCAAAACATTTTTAGTTTTACTTGTTCCTTTCCAATCTGCTTTTTTCCCCTTACCTTATTGCATCAATTAGAAGCAATACTGAATAGAAAGGTGGGGGTAGATATCCTTGTTTTGTTACCAGTTTTGAAGTGGGTGGCATTCAGTATTTCACCATTAGTTATCATGCTAGTTGTAGGATTTTGTATAGATTCTTTTGTTAGATTGAAGAAATTCCTTTCTATTCCTCGTTTTTTGAGAATTTCTAATCCTAAATGAGCATGGAATTTTGAATTTTTTCTTCATTAAGATCATAATGCTTTTATCCTTTTTTTCTATTACTATGGTGAATTATATTGATTTTTGAATATTTGAACCAACCTTGCATCTTTGGAATAAATCCACTGGTCTGATGTATTGTTCTGGTTTTTGTTTCATTTGTGCAGTGCTGGATTTGATTTGGTAACATTTTGTTAATGACTTTTAGCATCTATTTTCATGAAGGATATAGATCTTTAACCTTATTTTCTTATCTTCTTTAGATTTTGGTATGATTTTACCAGCCTCTTAAAGTGTGATGGGAAGTGTTTCCTCTTTATTTTCTGAGTTTGTATAAAATTAGTATCAGTATCCTTAAATGTTTGATGAATTTATGGGATTGAATTTATTTATTTGATTGATGAATTCACCACCGAAACATACCATCTGGACATGAAGGTTTCTTTGAGGGAAAATTTTTTTATAAACAGTTTAATTTACTTAACAGGTATTGAACTATTCAGATGTTGTATTTTATTCTTATATCTGTTTTGGTAAATTCTGTGTTTCAAAGACTGTCCATTCCATGTAAGCTATCAAATTTACTGTCATAAGTTTTTCAGATATTCCCTTATTATTCTTCTAATGCCTATAGAATCTGTAGTGACATACCTTCTCTCATTGTGGTGATACCCCCTTTGACATTGATAATTGTGTTTTCTTTTTTAAACAACTTTTGCTAGGGATTAATTTTATTAATCTTTTCAAAGAACTTTTTTGGGTTTGTTATCTCTATTGTTTGTAAGTCTTCTGTTCATTGATTCTTGTTCTTGTCTTAAAATAGCCACCTCACTTCTTAAATTTGGGTTTATTTTTTTCTATTGTGGAAACTTACTTGGTTTTAAACCTCTTTTCCCATATGAGTTTATAAAACTATTTCTCCCTAAGTACTGCTTTAGCTGCATCCCATAAATTTCAAAGTTGTATTTTCTCAATCATCCAGGTCAAAGTATTTTCTAACTTCCACTGTGATTTCTTATTTGATCCAAAGTTTCTTTAGAAATAGATTGTTTAATGCCACGTTTGGGAATTTTCTAACCTTATTTTGTTTCCCTTTTGATTTCTAATTATTTGTGGCCAGAGAATATATTTCTTAAGATTTCAATTCATTGAAATTTATTGACTTGTTTTATGGCACAGGATATGGCCTATCTCAGCAAATGTCCTATGTACACTTGAAAAGAATGTATATCCTGCGATAGGTGTAGTGTTCTGTTTAGCATTAGGTTAAAGCAGTGAGTAGTATTGTTCAGATCATCTAAAACTTTAAGGATTTCTGATTTTTCTATAAACTACTGAGAAGAGGCTACCTTTAGCATGTAGTGCCATTAGATTTCTCTCTATCTCCCCACCCAAAATCAACTCTTTCCCCAGCAAAGCTGCTGGACTAGAAGACTGCCATTCTTGCAGAATGAGCTGCATAGGTGTTGGGGGAAGTGTAGACCTGTGTTGTTCTTATCTGAATCTTTAGTTGGTTTTTGATGTGTTGGCCATCTCTAATAGATTTCTAGTGCCCTAAAATGGGTGTTTTTGATCATTTTGTCTAGTTATAGCTATATAACTCTATGTTAGTAGAAAATTGCTGGCCTCTTCTTTCATAATTAGAAGCTAATTTTATGGTAACGTTTTAATATGATGTCTTTAACCTTTATTAAAAATATTGAGAAGAACATTTATGCATCTTCTCTAAAACTTCTATTGGAGGTTTTTAAGTTGTTGATGTCGTTTGTCCAAAATAAAGGGAATAAACTCCCTTCAGGATGTGGTATGGAAGGTCCATATGCTCTTTATGGCTTATTTGGTCCTTCATAATATTCACCAGTTGAATCACAAGAAGTTATTTGCTACAAGTGAATATTATAAGTTAGAATTTTATCCTTTTTTAAAGATTTTATTTATTTATTTGACAGACAGAGATCACAAGTAGGCAGAGAGTCAGGCAGAGAGAGAGAGAGGAGGAAGCAGGCTCCCTGCTGAGCAGAGAATGATGCGGGGCTCAATCCCAGGACTCTGAGACCACAACCCGAGGTGAAGGCAGAGGCTTTAACCCACTGAGCCACCTAGGAGCCCTAGAATTTTATTCTTGAGAATTCATTTCATACCATAAAATACAAGACATCACAAATGTTCTTCAAAATCATACAAGTATTTGCTTTTACAAACATTATGTAGAATTTCATTCAATAAATACTTGAGAGATTATCATGTGCCAGAGACTGTGCCAGGCACCAGGAATAAAAACAAATGTACTCAGGAGGCATAGCTCCTGCCCTCCCCTCAGACCTAACAGTCCAGTCGGTGAGAGATGATTATGCAGGCAATTACAGGCAAGTGTGATATGGGCAGTGGCGGACGAAGAAGCCCAAGAGTTATGATTGTGCCCAGTATCTGTGTTCGCTCCCACAATTTTTTTTCTATGGTCTTTGGGATCCCTGAGGCTTTAGAGATAAAATATCATTAAAGTGTAGACTAAGGAACATGTCTCCCATGGTAAGTTTCTGAATGGTAAATACTCGGGGAGGGATAGTTCCCTTGGGAAAGTTTTCTCCTATTCTGAATTGTGAACGTACATTAGATCACTTGGGAAGCTTTTTAAAAAATATCCCTGCCTGGCTCCACTTCTAAAGATTCTATCTTAATTCAGCTGGTGAGTCCCAAGAACTGATTTTTTAAAGTACTCAATGATTTTAGCATGCAGCCCTGGTTAAGAACTAGTATAGCCTTTGATTCTAAATGTTTGCTCAACATTTGACACTTATAACAAAAGAAGCCTCCTTCAATGTTTTAGTTTTCTGGGAAAGTCTTCTTCACAATACATATGGCTTCCTTCTGCTGCTCTGGTGTTTGGGAGAGAGTGAGCCCTTACTGTCAACACTTCAAGATTCTAAAGAACATGAGCACTCATTCCTCTCTCTCTCTCACTCATCCACAAGTGAGATGGAGAAATTCATCTTATTGGTTAGATTCTGACACTCACTGAGCCACTTCCTACATAGCAGTAAATGATGTTACTTTGCTCTACTCATAGCCTTTGCTTCTATCCCATAGCGATAATAAAAATAGCTAAGTGGTACTTACTGAATGCTTACCATATGCCAGCTACTGTCCTAAGCCTTTTACATGAATGAATTCATTACATCCTCATACCAACCCCATGACGTACGTTCTATAGTTATACCATTTTAGGTATGAGGAAGCTAAAGCTTAAAGAGATTAAGTAACTTGAGGACACACGTGTCATTGGACTGGGATTTCGATCCAGACCACCGGGCTCCAGAGCATAGTGCTTAATGTCCATGCTACTCCACTGCTAAGCACATGCTTGCCCGCTGGCATTCCCCATTCTACTGGTAATTGGGTCTGTAAGCCTCTATGTGGAGCTTGCTGCATGAAAGTGCCCCAAGTCATCTTAGTAGGTGCAACTCTACTCCCAAGTGGGTATCATGGTCCAGAATTGAGGAGAGGGATGAGAGTTCCCTTCAGTCAACATATACTCAGACTTTAAGTTGTCTGGGAGTTCTGCACTTAAGGATTTGGAATCTCTAACAATTCTGTGTTAAGTTTCTCACCCCAGAGAGACCCTTAACTCACTTTACACACTTTTTCCTTGGATTCTACTTTGCCTGTTCTTAAGGATGTTGAAAAGAGGAAGTGCCTTTAAGTGGCACAAGGATTCAAGATACATGATTACACATCCATGAAAAAAAGTTTTCTACCTTACGAATCAGTTCATTGCGCTTGTGTATTGCTACTGATTATACTAGTCTTGTCCCAACAACCACATGGCTTCAGTTGCCATGATCACATGGCTTTAAACATGAGTTTTGCCCATCACTCAAGGTGTTTTAAAGGTTATTAAGGTTTAGGTGGTTTAAGTCAAGTCATTATAAGTAGAAGGATGTTAGTAACAGAAGAAAGTTTCCCTTCCTGGTAAACTTCAATTAGCTAATGAGAATTCTCTAATACCTTGTATTTTCCTTTATATCTAAATACAAATTTTAGTTTTAGAAGACTGCATAAAGATTGTTTTAGAAAATATTTTAAGTCTCATTATCATTATTATAGTTAACTATTAAAAGCCACTTTAACCACTTTTTCAAAGTGGGTATTTGACTTTTAGTTCACAGCTATATCGCAAGGATGGGCAAACTATAGGTCATGGGCCAAGTCTGGCTGCTGCCAGTTTCTGTAAAGTTTTATTGGAACGCAGCCATGTTCCTTCCATGTGTTATCCATTACTGCTTTCACCTTATAATAGCAGAATTGAGTAATTGCAGCAGAAACTGTCTGGCCCACAAAACCTAAAATACTTACTATCTGGCTCCTTACAGAGTAAGTCTGCTGTCGCCTGCCATTGGATAACACCCCTGCCCTGCCCCCATCTTCTAGCCCATCATGCCTCATTGCTGCTTCTCATTTTGTCTTGCGTTCCTGGTTTTTTATTTTACAAGTGAATAACTATTACCTCATTCAGGTTAGCATTTTTATTTTTATTGCTTTTTTATTTTTTAAAAAGATTTTATTTACTTATTTGAGATAGAGCACAAGCAGAGGGAGCAGGAGAAGCAGGCTTCTTGCTGAGTGGGGAGGGGCTGGTGCTGGGATCAGGACCTGAGCCAAAGGCAGGGGGTTAACTGACTGAGCCACCCAGGCACCCCAGGTTAGCATTTTTAAAGGACCAAAGCAAAACACAGCTGACTCTTTACCTGTGCAGTACCTTCCTGCACAGTGATTCTCCAGGGAAAATAAGTTACCCTGATCACTGTTTTCCTAACACAAGGTAAACCTTTATATGCTCAAGTATTTTTTCAGCTCAGAAAATCTTTTATTATAACTTTATTTTTATTTGTTTCGATTTCTTCTTTAAGAATTCCATTGCTTTAGGATTGGTGATCCAGAGCTAACCTCTTTTGTCATTCTCATCTCTTTATCCTTCCCAAACCATACAGGACAGGAAATTTGTTGGCAACATCAACTATTTTATTCTCTGCTTTGGTATTTCTGTCCTTTTAACTGCATCCAAATGTGTTTCATGGATTTTTAAATCTTTTTGTATTTTTTTTTCATCTTAGCCAGCTTTCTTCTTTTGCATCTGCTGGCATCTGCTCTTCTTATTCTCGGCTGCAATTTCCCCAGAGCCCATTTCTTTTTGCCTCCTATTAAAATCACCAAGCAGATAGCTTCTGAAGCTTTTCGTGTTTCCTAGAGAGGGATATTTTCTAAGATAGGTTTTTATTCTGTTGTCAGAGTAACATGATATGGGGCCCATGTAGATTTGTTTATGTTTTTGGTTTTTTTCTTATTTACCAATATTTAAATGAGGAGGGATCCTCATGTTAGTCAACACACAGGATGGGCAGATTGCTCCCCCAAAGCATCCTTTCTTTGGGTGTTGCATGAATATTCTTCTTAGATCTAAAACTCAATGGTAAGTTGATGGGCTACTGAATACCACAGCTTATTTTTCTGTTCCAATGTCAGTGGAGTTTTGGGTTTCTAATTTAAGGGCTGTCATGAAAAGTGCTGCTGTGAACATTCTTGTCATGCCCATTGGGGCACATATTCATGTATTTTTGCTGAGTATGTATCTAGGAGATGAAATGCCAGGTCATGGGCTATGCATGCTTTCAAACTTAACAGATAAGGTCAATGCACTATGAATATCAAGCCAAAACTACTTAAGAAATATTCAGTAACATTTCTTTTTGTTTGATTCAGCAAGCTAGAATATCCTCCTAGTTAACAAAATGCTGAAATGAGACAAGAGAAAATTTTCTCTTGAAGTAAAGCATCTGGGAAACACTAAAGAGAATAAACTCCTTCATTTGATTATAATTACTGAAAATAATTTTAAATTATTGGAAGTTTGTGGAGAAGAAAGATCTTTCCTCATGAATTACACATTGACAAGTCCATAAGAGCTGCACATCTTGGGAGAAGCACAGATTACTGGAATTCCATATGATGATCTGTACAGCTTCTTTCTAAAAAGATAATCTGTAAAGAAACAAACAAAAAACCACAAATGTTTGATCATGTCATCTTTTAAGAAACAATTATCAGACCAATACATCCAAAAAACTACTGTGATGCAATTACACAGATCCTTGGTTCAGAAGCCAGACAACGTTGGCCAGACGTCCCAGCTCTGTCACTTATGAGCCCCATGATCCAAATGTTTCTTAACTCACAGGGTCTGTTTCCAAATTACAGGACTTACAAACCTTACATTAACTGAATTATAACTGAAAACTTAATATGTGGACACTGTAAAAAATTCAAACTATAAAAGGATATAAACATGCGGAAAGTATATCTATTCCCCCCAGTCCTCAGGTCTACCAACAAATACTGAACCAATTTCTTGTTGATCTTTCCAGAAATATTTGGTGTGTATTGTAGGCCTCATGAATCCATATATGTTTGTATGCATACATATTTCTAGCTGTTAATTAAGGAATGTGACACATATGAGAAAATAACACAAAAACCAATGTGCAGCTTAGTGAATTCATGTTAAATATTCATCGGTGTAAATATTGCCCAGGTCAAGAAGTCCTATAAGTTCCCACTTTCTCCTTCCCAATCACAACCCTCTCTCCATCCTCTAAAAGTCATCACTGTTCTGGTTTTTATTTGATTTTTACAGTATTTACTTCCTTGATTTTCTTTGTATGGTTACCTCCTAAGTATGCATTCTTAAATGCCATAGTTTTGTGCAGATTTAAACTCATACTGTAAATTTCTTTTTTGGATTTGGCTTCTTTCAATACTATGTTTGTGAGATTCATCCATGTTGTATTTAGTTCTGCTTCATTTTAATTGCTACATAGTAGGAATTGACAAACATTTTCTGCAAAGGGCCTGATAATAAATATTTTAGGCTTTGTGGGCTAACAAGCAAAATCAAGGATATTATATAGGTCCTCAACAAGAGAAGACATTTTCACAAAATTTTTGATAAAATTCAAAGGCAAATAACAATTGACTACAGGTTTTTTTTTTAAAAGATTTCATCTATTTATCTGACAAAGAAATCACAAGTAGGCAGAGAGGCAGGCAGAGAGGGGGGGGGAAGCAGGCTCTCTGCTGAGCAGAGAGCCCGATGTGGGGCTCGATCCCAGGACCTGGGACCATGACCTGAGCCGCAGACAGAGTCCCTAACCCACTGAGCCACCCAGGCGCCCCACAGGTTTGTTTTTAATATGGGTCTACTAATAAGAAAAATGGAAGTCTTTTTTTTTCTTCTTCTTTTTTTTTTTTTAAAGATTTATTTATTTATTTGTCAGAGAGAGAGCGGGAGCAAGCACAGGCAGACAGAGTGGCAGGCAGAGGCAGAGGGAGAAGCAGGTTCCCTGCCGAGCAAGGAGCCCGATGTGGGACTCGATCCCAGGACGCTGGGATCATGACCTGAGCCGAAGGCAGCTGCTCAACCAACTGAGCCACCCAGGCATCTCTTTTTTTTCTTTTTTTAAGATTTTATCTATTTATTTGACAGAGAAATCACAAGTGGGCAGAGAGGCAGGCAGAGAGAGGGGGCAAAGCCGGCTCCTTGCTGAGCAGAGAGCCAGATGCGGGGCTCGATCCCAGGACCCTGAGATCATGACCTGAGCTGAAGGCAGAAGCTTAACCCACTAAGCCACCTAGGTGCCCCAGAAGTCTTATTTAGGGGAGGATATTTTGCTTAATTGAGGTTCAGATCATCAAAATTGATTACATATTCCCAATAGCAGGTAAACATTTGCAATGAGACCCTGGGCACCCACCCCCATCAGCTTTGAAAATATCTGTCACACAGATAGGTGCTGCCAACACTGATATCAACCATGAGCATATGCTTTTAATTGTGCATATTTATGTCTGGGGGGCATTTACAGAACTCCATTAGATTCTTCTCTTGATATTTCCCTCTTAGCATGTCATTATGACGCATATTAATCACTTCCAGCTGAAGTTAAGTGGGACATTCCTCCACTGCACAGTTAAAGAGACTTTGAAATAGGATAATTTCCTTTGTGCTTGTTTCAAGGTCCAAAAAATGCTCCTGAAGGTGTAAACTCAAATAACATATTCACTGCAAATATGTATGGGGATTAAAATCTTTCTTCTTATTTTAACTTGTGACAGGCAAAGGAAGTATATAAAGTGGCTTGCCATTACTTGTGATTCAATGTTAGTTGCCATTGAAGTGACTTTCCCATAGTGTAAATTCTGCTATATAAGCTCATTTTGCCTTGTAATTTCAAGGTTGGATTCATTAAAAAAATATTATCAAGTCTACAGCAAAAGCTAATTTCCAAAGCCATTCAGTATTCCATAGTAGTGGTTAGGTTAGTTTTCTTACTCAGGAAAATCTCCATCTTAATCTGAGCTCAAAAACTCGCACTGAAAGGTTATCAGCGCTAAGCCATCAAGCATCAGTGAGGTAGGCAAGTCAGGATATACAGCTATTTCTGACCAAAAAAATCATGGGACAATAAATTAAAAATGGTTAAATCCATGAGACTGAGTGAAGTCACCATTGAAACGGCTGGTTAAATAACTCATGATAGATTCAAACATGTTTTCACTAGTAAGAGGTTTATCCACTAAAAACCTACTGCTGACATTATGTGGGGAAATCTGGCCATATGTTCGGGGCTCTCTCGATTGTAATCATCATGTCAGGCCATGCTGATTTTAAAAGCCTTGTTGGTTTCTGTTTCCGCTAGTAAATAAAGATCTTCTGCCTTTGGCAAGCCTGAGCCCCAGCCTGTACCCAAACTCGGCCAATGCCCCAAGGCAAGAAAATGGCCAGTGATGGCAGATCCCTTAGGAAGGACTTTCTTCTCTGCTATTGTTCATCTAGTGCCTTCCACTTCCATAGCTCTCCAATGTCTTTAAAAATATGTTTACAATGTGTCCATTATTTTATCTAAATGTTTCAGCTACCTACTGCTCTACCTAAAATCAGAAGACATGTCTATTTTCCGTTTTATTAAATTCTGTCCCCCAACTTATGCATGTTTTCTTCAAATTTTTGTTTATTAAATCCTGCTGTTATTTTATTGTATTATTTCTTTTCTTTTGTTTTTTTGCATCTAATTCACTGTTCTTTTTATAGTTTCCTGAAAAGGATGCTTAGTTTTATTTTCATCTTTTCAAATAAATGCCTTTAAGACTACAAATTTCTAAGGGCCATATTAGCAGCATTCCACAAGTTTGATACATACTTAGCATTTTTGTCATTTTCCAAAGTATTTTCTAGTTCTATTATGACATTTCTTTGAACAGATTATTTATATCTGTATTTCTTAATTTTCAAACATATTAGAATGATCTTGTCATTGATTTCCCATTTCATTGTATTTTTATCAAAGAACACACTTTGCAGAACACACTTTTCAACTATTTGAAATGGTTGACACTTGCTTTATGACCGTAGTCAGTGTTTGTACATGTTTGTTGTGTGTGTTCTTAAAGAGTATGCATTCTGGAGTTGTTAGGCGTAATATTCTATAAACGTCCTTTAGGTCAAATTTCTTAATTATGTATGTATGTATTTCACACCTTCCGTTTCTTTTTTTTCCTCTGTTGCTCCACCAATTCCTGATAGAGATTAAAATTTCCTAGCATTATTTTGGATGTTTCTCTGTGCGGTGCTATTACATTTGCTTTACAAAGGTTGAGGCCATGTTACTAGATACATTCCTATTTGTGACTCAAACCTTCCCAATGAATTAAAACCTTTATCTTTGTGAAGTGATCCTCATTTTGTCTAGTGGGGCTTTCTGCTTTAAAGTCTTCTCTGCCTAATATTAATATTATTATTCCTGCTTTCCTGTGGGTGATGCTTTCATGGTATCTTTTTTTATCCTTTAACTTGTAAGCATTCTGTATATTTAGATTTTTGCACATGCTTCTTACAAATAGCATTTATTTTTATTCAGTCTGACAAATTCTGACTTCGGGCATTTAGCTATTTACATTTAATACAAATTAATGATGAATCCATGATAAACACCTACCATTTTATTCAGTGCTTTCTATTGGTTTTGTTTCCTTTTCCTCTCCTTTCTATCTTCCTTTTATATTGAGTGGGACTTTTATTTCATTTTCTTCTATTAGTTTAGTGTCATACATCTTTCTACTGTGCTTTAGAAGTTACCTTACACGTTATGGACTGTTGCCTTGAGTCATCAAAGATAATGTTAAATAACACTTTATCCCTCTTCTAGATAATGCAAATGCCTTACAACAATTTAGCCCACTAATGGATTTTGGACTCTTGCACTACTTATGCTGTGTAACTGTAATGTCACTAGTGTTGCTTTTTCTTCTTATTTTTATTTTTTTGCAGTCAATAAATATCCACATATTCTTTATCTCCAACTTTCCAACTGGGATAATCTTCTTTCTATTTGATAAACAAACACCCTTTAGTAATTTCTTGTAGTGAAAATGTCCTAATGACTAATTTTGTTTCATTTATCTGAAAATGTCTTTTACTGTCATTCTTAAAGGATATATTTGCATGGTATAGAATCCTATGTTATTATACTATTTCAGCATTTTGAAGCTATCATTCCATTATTTTCTGGCTTTGTTTCTGGTCAGAAGTCAACTTCAGTTTAATTATTGCTCTTTAATTTCTAATTATTGTCTTGAAGACAATTCACATCCTTTTCCTCTGAAAACCTTAAAGATTTTTTTCTTTTGTTTTCAGCAGTCATATTAAAATATATGTAGGTATTTTTCTTTTTCTTTTTTTAAGATTTATTTATTTATTTATTTGACAGAGATCACAAGTAGGCTGAGAGGCAGGCAGAGAAGGGGGAGGGGGAAAGCAGGCTCCCCGCAGAACAGAGAGCCTGATGCGGGGCTTGATCCCAGGACCCTGGGATCATGACCTGAGCCGAAGGCAGAGGCTTTAACCCATTGAGCCACCCAGGTGCCCCAGATTTTTAATATTTTTTTGCTTGGGGTTCAGAAGGCTTGTTATAAATATTGAGTCTCTCATTGGTTTTTAAAAATTCAGGATTTCTCAACATATTTCTTCTCTTAGCAGTCAAATTTCTTGAATCAGTGGTCCATTCCTACAATCCTTTTGTCTCTCCCTAATGATTAAGTTATCCTACATCTATCCTTTCATCTCCTCTATAGTTTCCACCTTTTTGTTCCTTTATTCTTTCTAGGTATAATTCTATCTTCTAATTTATTAGTTTTCCCCATAGCTATATTTATCCTGCTCTTAAATTCATTCACTGAATTTCTCATGTTCATTACTATATTTTTAGATTCTAGAATTTTTATTTTACAGTAGAAATCTGCTATATCATTTGTATCATCTCCAGTTCTCCTGAAAATTTCAAGGTTTACTTTTATCTCTTTAAACATAAGTGTCTTAGCTCAGGCTGCTTTAACAAAATACCTTAACTGGGGAGTCTAAACAACAGAAATTCATTTTTTCACAGTTTTCTGGAGGCTAGGAGTTCAAGATCAAGATGTCAGCATGGCCGGTTTCCGGGGCAAACTCTTTTTGGTTTGTAGATGGCTGTCTTCTTGGCCTGTCTTCACATGGCAGGGAAAAAGACAGGACAAGCTCTCTGTGTCTCTTCTTATAAGGGCACCATTCCCATCATGGGGAACCCACCCTCATGATCTCATCTAAGTCAATTATCTCCCAGAGCCCTCATCTCCCAAATACCACCATATTAGAGGTTAGGGCTTTAACATCTGAATTTTGGAGGGACACAAGCCTGTAGTACTCCACACCCACCCCCCAATTCATGTCCTTCTCACCATTCCATCCCAATAGCCCCCCAAATCTTAACTCATTAGAGCATCAACTAAGTCTCATCTAAATATCCTCTAAATCAGGTATGGTTGAGGGTCAGGGTATGATTCATCCTGAGGTAAATTCCTCTCCAGCTGTGAACCAGATGAGTTAGGTACATTTTTTTAAAAGATTTATTTATTTATATCAGAGAGAGAGAGAGAGTGAATCCTAAGCAGACTCCATGCTGAACACAGAGCCCAACATGGGCTTGATCTCATGACCCTGAGATCAGGACCTGGGCTGAAATCAAGAGTTGGACATTTAACCAACTGAGCGACCCAGGCACCCCTAGTCCCAACTAGGGGTTGGTGCCCCAACCCAAATAGAGGAGGCTTACCAGGGCCTCCAGCTTGACTCTAGTTTTTGTCCCTCTAGTTTTACAAAGCTGGTGAAAGTATCACTCAGATTTTCAGCCCCATTTTCTAAAATATGCACATTGTTTCAGGGGAAAAAAAAAGGCGGCTGCAAATGCCAGAATCAACTCTCTGAATTTGCCTTCTCTTAGATATCTGCCCAGAGATTCCTCACTGTTAGCTCTCCATTGTCTTCAAGCTAATTAAAAATATTTAAAAATCAATGGTCCATGCCTATTTTCCTAAGCATTATTAAATAATCTCACATCTGTCCTTCCCTTCTTCCCACAGAGAAGGAAGAGGGTATATACAATGGGGATAACAAGTATCATGTTCCAAACATTAATAAAACAGTAAAGAGATACTTTATACTCAGAAGTAAGTGCAGACATACTCATTTTAAACTATGTAAATTACTGATCTTATTAAATTTTCATGTAAGACAAATGACTATCCAATCATATTGAAATGATTCTTATTACAATAATAGGATAGTCAAAATGCTATGGTCCTTGAATTTATATTACACAGATGTATGGATAATATTACATGTAAATACATGGTTTATATCTTTGGGGATTTCAGAGGCTCTTTCATTACTAATTAAAAACAAAAGATTTTCTGCTGTAATTTACAGCCATAGCTTGGTATTTAAGAGTCCTTTATCAGTTTTCTCTCTGCTTTCTTTCTTTACTGCCCCTTCGTCTCAATACCCCTTCTATGATCCTCTTTGTTTGTTTTTAAGCCACTGTATGATCCTCTTTGATTGAAACTTAAGGCCCTAATAGATTCCCTTGCACAGGGTCTGTTGGTCACATAAGCACAAGCAAACCTCTAGTGAAGGGAGATTATTGTATAAAATTATAGTTAGTGGCAGAGTTGGCTAACATGCAAATCTTCTGAATGCCAGGCTCAAATTTTCCTGTAAGCCTTGTGTCTTCCCTATCCTGATAGCATACTCTAAGGCCAAAATAGTGTCGATGTGCTTGACCAGGGAAGGGTTGAGGGAGAAGGTATGGGCAAAGAGTTCACTTCCCTTCTTATGAGAATTTTCATGAGAATTTTATTTTCAATTGACTCCCTAGCTCTGCTCTAGTAATTTAATAAGGTAGATTGTAACAACTATGTTACTAAGCTATACTACTTGACCACCAAGTAACTACCATTTGATTGGAAATAATCATAAATGAACTATTAATACCTAACAGGAAACCATAGGTTTGAGTTTTCCTGAGTGTGCTGACTTTTGTAACCAAGTGGACCCATTAGGGGGACCCAGACACGATGTCTGTGTAATCATTACAAGACATCCTGGCCCCTGAGGCATGGAAACCAGGGCAGGTCTGCACCAACCCGATGTAAATCTCTCTCCCTTGCCCTTGGGCTTTGTAACCAGGGGACAAAGTAGCTATGTATCTGTGTGGACATGACAAGAGCTTCCATATAAAGAGAAGCACCTGCCACCACCCTGCTCAAAGCTGGGATTCCCGTCTTCTATCTTGCTGCGTAGACTGCGTAGACTGATACCAAACTCATATCAAACCTTGTCTATGTTAGTCTTGTGAGCAGGAATATTTAGTTGAACCTAAGACCAGCTCCTGGTGGGGCCTGCAGGTGGCCTCTGGGCTAGAATTGGACAGCCTGTGCCTCATGATATGCTTACAACCAGCTTGATGAGACAGGGATTCCTTGTCTACTCCCTAAAAACAAGCTGGATGTTCTAACACACATTTTAAGCTTTGTTTATGATGGAATACCATCATCTGCTTTAAGGACCCATAAAAAATTATCTAGGATCCTGTTTCCTGGACCCAAGAGTCCAACTGCTATAACGTCAACTCTATTCTCTAAGAGTAGATTCCATAACCTAGATGAAATGTGCCAATTTGAAAGGGAGTGTTTCACTTTCTTAAACGCATCATGGCTGTTGGAGTAGAGCAGTGAACTAAATGCTGCTGTCTCTCCTCCTCTCTGCCTGCTCTCAGATGAAAAATGCATCTCACCTGAGCTGTGATTCTTATTTTCCAGTTTCTCCCTCAGGTGACTCGTCAGTGTCTGAGACCACCTCATCTTGCTGTTGCTCCACAAAATCCTTGTTGACCATGTCTTCTGTGTGGCTGTGGATGATCTGGTGGGCTGCAAGGATGTGCTTCCGCTGGGCGTTCCTCACTGTGCCAAAGCGACAAGAAATTTTACTCTGAAAGTCTAAACAAAATCATTCCCAAAGATTTTCAAGGAAATAGTGACAAAAATGATAATTCGGTAAGCCACATATCCCCTTGCTTAAAGCTGATGAGATTAAATAACAATGACCGGCTCTCTGTTTTAGAAGTACACCTCTCCACGGAGCTGGATGTAAGGCTCATTAGTGCTGTTCCCCCTATTCCCACTCTCAGGTTCCGTCTGGTCCTGCTCTTCCCCAGCAGTCCTCCTCTATTCCTCTCCTCCACACTGGAATGCTTGCACTCCAGTCCTACCCTCTCTGCATAGCCCAACTCCCGTCCCAGCTCATCTAGAAGTCTCCTCTGACTGGGCCAGTCCCCACCTACCATGGCCACACTTGCGTTCGTACAAACCCACGCAGCACTGAAGCACTCCATGTGAGTTCCGTTTTGTTTATTAATTAGGTTGTAAGGACTTAAAGGTAGAGACCTTGTCTCCTACTTCTCTTTGAGCCTGGAAGATACTTCTTGACTGGTGATGAGTTTCAGAGCTCATGGCTGTAGAAGGTGGTCTTTGCTTCATATTCTAAGGATATTTATTATCAAGGATTAGTAGTTAAGCATCCCATTTCCCTCGGAAGGGACTAATCCTGATGATGATGATGATGATGTTAGCATTTAACATTTGCCCTTACTTTGTGCCAGGCACTGTTCTAAGCAGTTGGCATATAGTCATTTAAACCACCTCACAAGCCTAAAAGAGACTATTAATAATATCCCCATTTTCGGAGAAGGAAATGGAGACACAGAGAGATTAAGTAATTTGCCCCAGATCATATAGCTAGTAAAGGGCAGTAAGAAGTACTATGGATTCTGTGCTATTCAAGGGCCAGCGAGTTTACAGAGGATAAATCACACAGCAACTTCCACTTCACAGCAGTAGGGTTGAAAGAAGGGGGACTTGAGCCACACAGATCATGGTTCAAATCTATAAGTTGTATAAAATCTCTAAGCACTTATTTCCATAACTGAAAAATAAGAATACACCTCTAGCTATTTTAAGAAATTGAGATAGGTACGTTTTAAATGCTTAGTACAGTATCTGGAACTTAGCATGCACTTAAAATTCGGTAGTTACTGTTATTTTATATCTATATACAGGTCTTTTCAATCATGAAATATCTCAAAATGGTCTGCATATATTATCTTAATTTGGGGTAAAGAGTATATAAATACATATGGTTCTTTTATTTAAAAAGAGAAACAAAAAGGTCCTAGTGTGTGCTCCCTGTCCAGATGGCTTTCTTCATTGGGTATACATACAAAGAGAAGAGGCTAAGGACCTGCCCAGCTTCCCCACAGACAAGTTCCACTGGATTCCTTAAGCTCAAGTGCCTCCTTAGAGGCCACTTTCCCTCAAAGCCCAGAGAAGCTAGGGGATGGGTCATAAACTAGTAACTACTAAACACACTATTTCTCTGCCTCCTTCAATTCCCTCAGTTAGAGTTGACCTGAAAGCAGGATGACCTCACTTTGGATCTAAGAAAAATAAAAAAGAGTTACATATTTTCTTAAGATTCAGAAAACACAAGATCCCTTTTATAAGATGACACAAAAACATTATTTTATCTGAAAATTAAATATTGTTGGTATAAGCACTACCACATACCTATGGTGGGAGTATGAATTAGGACAATCTTTTCGTGGGGGCTATTTGGTGGCATCTAGCAAAAGTAAAACGCACATACCCTATTTCTAGCACCGTACTGCTAGGAATTTACTGTCAGTAGCATGACCAGGATATGCATAAAATGCACTGCTTGCAGCTCTGCTAGCTATAGGAAAACACAATGAAACAAACTAAATGCTTATGACTAGAAGGTACTGGCTTAAAAATTACAGTACAGTTATGTAATGGGGAAAGAAGGTATTTCTTTGTTCTCTTCCAATGCATTAGAATTCCATCATTCCTTTATCCCTATTAGATGATCTGAAATGTTATACTTCTCTAAACCTGTCCAGAATTCCCCTGCATAACATGGAAACCTTGTAAAAAAAAACAAAAACCCAAGCTGTTCTTTCACTTAAAATTTTTAATTTAAATTCAATTATATTAACATATACTGTATTATTAGTTTCAGTGGTATTATTCAGTGATTCATCAGTTGCTTACAACACCCAGGACTCATTACTTCAAGTGCCCATCACCCAGTTACCCCAACCCCCACCCACCTCCCCTCCAGCAATGCTGTTTGTTTCCTAGAGTTAAGAGTCTCTTACGGTTTGTCTCTCTTTCTGATTTCATCTTTATTTTTTCCCTCCCTTCCCCTATGATCCTGTTTTGTTTCTTAAATTCCACATGAGCGAGATCATATAATTGTTTTTTTGATTGATTGATTTTGCTTAGCATACTACCCTCTAGTTCCATCCACATTGTTGCAAATGGCAAGATTTCATTCATTTTGATGGCTGAGTAATATTCCATTGTAGCTACATATACCATATCTTCTTTATCTATTCATCAATCGATGGGCATCTGGGCTCTTTCCATGTTTTTTTTATTGTAAACATTTGAGGCTTACAAAAGATAATTTTAATTTTTTTATTCTTTTTTAAAATTCCAGTACAATTAAAATAGTGTTATATTAGTTTCAGGTGCACAATACAGTGATTCAACAATTCTATACATTCTTCAGTGCTCATCACATTATGTGAACTCTTAGTCCCCTTTTCACATATTTGTCCACCAGTCTCCCCACTGGTAACCATCAGTTTGTTCTCTAAAGATTCTTTTTTATTTGTCTCTTTTTCTTTGTTGATTTGATGTTTTTATACTTAATACAGGAATGAAATCATACAGTATTTGTCTTTGTCTGACTTATTTCACTTAGCATTATACCCCTGGATCCATCCATGTTGTTACAAATGGCAAGATTTCATTCTTCTTTTTTTTTTTTTTTAATGATTTTATTTCTTTATTTGGCAGAGAGAGAGAGAGAGATCACAAGTAAGCAGAGAGGCAGGCAGAAGAGAGGAGGAAACAGGCTCCCCACCAAGCAGAGTGCCCAACATGGGACTCAATCCCAGGACCCTGAGACCATGACCCGAGCCAAAGGCAGAGACCCAACCCACTGAGCCACCCACATAACCCAAGATTTCATTCTTTTTTATGGCTGAGTAATATTCCATAGTGGATATATACCACATCTTCTCTATCCATTCATCTACTGATAGAACTTGGGCTGCTTCCATAATTTGGCTATTGTAAATAATGCCACAATAAACACAGGGGTGCATTTATCTTTTCAAATTACTGTTCATACTCTTTAGGTAAATACCCAGTAGTGGAATTACTAGATCCTTTGGTAATTCTATTTTTCTTTTCTTTTTCTTTTTTTTTTTTTTTTGAGGAGAGGAACTTCCATATAGTCTTCTACAGTGGCTGCACCAATTTGTATTCCCACCATAAATACATAAGGTTTCTTTTTTTTTTTTAATACATCCTTGCCAACACTTTTTCTTGTGTTTTTTATTTTAGCCATTCTGACTGGTATGATGTGATATCTCACAATGGTTTTTTTTTTTTTAAGATTTTTATTTATTTATTTGACAGACAGAGATTACAAGTAGGCAAGAGAGGCAGGCAGGGAGAGAGAGGAGGAAGCAGGCTCTCCGTGGAGCAGAAAGCCCGATGCGGGGCTCAATCCCAGGACCCTGGGATCATGATCTGAGCCGAAAGCAGAGGCTTTAACCCAGTGAGCCACCCAGGCGCCCCTCACCATGGTTTTAATGTGCATTTCCCTGATGATTAGTGATGTGATCATCTTTTCCTGTGCCTTCTGGCCATATGTATATCTTCTTTGGAGAAATGTCTGTTCATGTCTTCTGTCCATTTTTTTAATAGGATTTTTTTTGGTGTTGAGTTGTAAAAGTTTTTTATATTTTTTCTAGACCTTTACTAGACACGTCACTTGCAAATATCTTCTCCCATTCAGTAGTTTGTCTTTTAGCTTTGTCGATGGTTTCCTTTGTTGTGCATAAGCTTTTTTTTTTGATGTAGTCCCAGTAGTCTATATTTGCTTTTGTTTCCCTTGCCTCAGGAGACCTATCTAGAAAAATTGTTGCAATGACCAACCTCAGAGAAATTATTGCCCATGCTCTCTTCTAGAATTTTTATGGTTTCAGGTCTCACACATACATCCCTAATCCATTTTGAGTGTATTTTTGTGTATGATGTAAGAAAATGGTTCAGTTTCATTCTTTTGTATGTAGCTGTCCAGTTTTCCCAACAGTATTTATTAAAGATACTTTCTCCCATTGCATTTTCTTGCCTCTTTTGTGGAAAAGTAGTCAGCCATTATAATTGTGGGTGTATTTCTGGGCTTTCTATTGTGTTCTGTTAATTTATGTATCTGCTTTTGTGCCAGTACCATACTGGTTTGATTGCTACAGCTTTGTAACATATTCTGAAAGTGGGATTGTGATACCTCCAAGTTCTGTTCTTCTTTTTCAAGACTGCCTTGGTCATTCAGAGTCTTTTGTGGTTCCATATAAATGTTAGGATGACTTGTTCTAGTTTTCTGAAAAAATGCTGTTGGAATTTTGAAAGGGATTCCATTAAATCTGTAGATTGCTTTGTGTAATATGGATACTTTAACAATTTTGGTCTCCTAATCTATGAACATGGGATGTCTTTCCATTTGTGTCATCTTCAATTTCCTTCATTAATGTTTTATACTGTTCAGAGTAGATGTCTTTCATCTCCTTGGTTAAATTTTTTACTTGGTATTTCATTCTTTTTGGTGTAACTGTAAATGGGATTATTTTCTTAATTTCTCTGTTACTTCACTATTAATGTATAAAAATGCAACAGATTTCTGCAGTTATCAAGTGTCTACCCTGTAACCCTTCTGAATTCATTTAGTAGTTCTAATAGTTTTTTGGTGGCATCATTAGGGTTTTCCCTATATATTATCATGTCATCTGTAAATAATTAAACTTTTACTTCTCTTTACTAATTTGGATGCCTTTTATTTCCGTGGCTAGGACTTCCAGTACTATGCTGAATAGACGTGATGAGAGTGGACATCCTTGTCTTAATTCCTGATCCTAGGGGAAAAGCTCTCAGTTTTTCACCACTGAGTATAATTTCAGCTGTGGGTTTTTCATATATGGACCTTATTATGTTCAGGTAAGCTCCCTCCAAACCTACTTTATAGAGGGTCTTTATCATGAAAGGACACTGTGCTTTGTCAAATGCTTTTTCTGCATCTATTGAAATGATCATATGGTTTTTTTTATACTTTCTGTTGTTGTTGTGATGTATCACATTAATTGATTTGCAAATATTGCAGCACCCTTACATCCCAGAAAGAAATCCCACTTGACTGTGGTGAATTTTTTTAAATGTATTATTGGATTTGGTTTGCTAATATTTTGTTGAGGATCTTTGCATCTATGTTCATTAGAGATACTGGCATGTAGTTCTCTTGTTTTGTAGCTTCTTTATCTGGTTTTGGTATCAGGGTATCAGCTGGCTTCATAGAATACATTTGAAAGCTTTCCTTCCTCTTCTATTTTTCAGAATAGTTTGAGAAGAATAGGTATTAAGTCTTCTTTAAATGTTTGTAGAATTCACCTGAAGCCACCTGGTCCTAAACTTTTGTTCGTTGGAAGTTTTTTTATTACAGATTCATCTCCCCTGCTGGTGATCAATCTTCAAATTTTCTATTTTTTCCTGATCTAGTCTGGAGAGGTCATACAGTTCTTGGAATTCATCCATTTCTTCTTGGTGTTAAATTTGTTAGCATATAATTTTTCATAACAGTCTCATAACCTTTGATATTTCTGTGGTGTTATTTCTCCTCTTTCTTTTCTCATTTTGTTTAAGTCCTCTGTCTTTGTCTTTCTCTCTCTCTTTTTTCTGAGTCAGGCTAAAGGTTTATCAGTTTTGTTGATCTTTTCAAAGCAGCAGCTCCTGCTTTCCTTCCTTGTTTTTTAGTTTTTTTTCATTCATTTTTCTTCTCTTATCTTTATTACTTCCTTCCTTCCGGTTTTGGGTTTTGCTTGTTATTTTTCTAGCTTCTTTAGGTGTAAAGTTAGATTGTTTGAGATTTTTCTTGAGGTTGGCTTGTACTGCTATAATCTTCCTTCTTAGAACAGATTTTGCTACATCTCAAAGATTCTGGATCATTCTGTTTTCATTTATCTCCATGTATTTTTTTATTTCTTGGCTGATGCATTCATTGTTTAGTAGCATGTAATCTAACCTCTATGCAGTGTTTTCTTTCCAGATTTTTTCCTGTGGTTGATTTCTAGTTTCATAAAATTGTCATTGGAATAGATGCATAATATGACTTCAAACCTTTTAAATTTGTTGAGAATTATTTTGTGGCCTGACATGTAATCTATTCTGGAGAATGTTCCATGTGCCCTTGAAAATAATGCCTCTTCTACTGTTTTAGGATGGAAAGTTCTGAGTATCTCTTAGGTCCATCTGGTCTGCTGGGTCATTCAAAACACCGTTTCCTTGATTTTTTCTCTTTGGATGATCTATGCATTGATGTACATGGGGTGTTAAAGTCCCCTACTATTATTGTATTACTATCAGTTACTCTCTTTATGTATGTTAGTAGCTACTTTATGTGTTTGAGTACTCCCATGTTGGGTGCATAAATATTTACAATTGTTGTATCTTCTGGTTGGATTGTTATTCCCTTTATGATTTCGTAGTGTCTTTGTTTCTTGTTATAGTCTTTGCTTTTTTTTTTTTTTTTTAAGACTTTATTTGACAGAGAGAGAGAGAGATCACAAGTAGGCAGAGAGGCAGGTGGTGCGTGGGGTTGGGGGAAGCAGGTTCCCTGCTGAGCAGCCCAATGTGGGGCTAGATCCCAGGACCCTGAGATCATGACCTGAGCCAAAGGCAAAGGCTTAACCCACTGAGCCCCGTGTTTTTAAGTCTATTTGAACTAAGATTTGGTACCCCAGCTTTCTTTTCACTTCCATTTGCATGATAAATCCTTCTGCATCTCTTCATTTTCAGTCTGCATGTGTCTTTAGGTCTGAAATGAGTCTTTTGTAGGCAGCATATAGGGGGTGTTGGTTTTTTATCCATTCTATGATCTTGTGTCTTTTGATTGGAACATTTAGTCCATTTGTATTCAAAGTAATTACTGATAGCTAAGTAACAAATAGCAATAAGTACATGTTTTATGGTTTTTTGTAGTTCTCTGTTCCTTTCTTACTCTTTTCTCTCCTGGTTTGCTGGCTTTCTTTAGTGATATACTTGGATTCCCTTCTCAATTTTTTGCATATATATTACTGGTTTTTGATTTGTGGTTACTATTTATGTAACATCTTATGCAAATAACAGTCTATATTAAGTTGTTGTTTGCTTAAGTTTGAACCCATTCTAAAAGCACTAAATTTTTATTCTTCTTCCCCACCATGTTTTAGGTATATAATGTCATACTTTATTTGCTTTCATTTTGTGAATCCCTTGACTGATTTTTATAGATATACTCTATTTTACTGGTTTTGTGCTTCCTATTCTTACTCCTGCTTATGGTCTTTCCTTTCCACTCAGAGTCCCCATTAACATTTCACATAAGGCTGATTTAGTGGTCATGAATTCCTCCAACTTCTGTCTTTTCCCCTTTCTCTTCTCCCCTTCTATTCCAAATGATAGCTTTGCTGGATAGAGTATTCTTGGTCACATGTTTCTCTCTTCTAGCACTTTGAATATATCCTGCCACTCCCTTCAGGCCTCCGATGTTTCTGCTCAAAAATCAGCTGTCTAACAGAGTATTTCTTATATGTAACTATTTTTTTTTCTCTTGCTGCTTTAAAAATTCTTTACCACTACTTTTTGCCATTTAATTACCATGATGCTTTGGTGTAGACCTCCTTGGGTTGATTTTGTTGGAAGTGACTTGTGCCTCCTAAATCTAGATTTCTGTTTCCCTTCCCAGATTTAGGAAGTTTTCAGCTATTATTTCTTCAAATAAAATTTTCTTCCCCCCTTTTCTCTGTCTTCTCTTTCTTGAATCTCTACAATGCCAGTGTTATTATACCTGATGGTGTGGTTGAATTTCCTTAATCTATTTTCATTTTTATTATCCTTTTTTCCTTTCAGCTTGATTACTTTCCATTACTCTATCCTCCAAATCACTGATGTGTTCTGCTTCCTCTCATGTACTATTTTTTTCTCTCCACTGTATTTTTGTGTTTTTTCTCTTTGTTGTGTGTCTGAGTCCTTCACTCTTCTCCATTCCAGTGAATATGTTTATGACCATTACTTTAAATTCTCTATCAAGCATATTCTTATCTCCATTTCATTTAGCTTTCTTACAATTTTGTCCTGTCCTTTCATTTGGGACATATTCCTCTGTCTCCTCCTTTTATCTGTGTCTATTTCTACATGTTATGAAAATAAGTTACATCTGCTCTTGACCTATAAAAATGGACATATAAAAAGGTGGTCCTATGGGACGCCTGGGTGGCTCAGTTGGTTAAGCAGCTGCCTTCGGCTCAGGTCATGATCCCAGCGTCCTGGGATCGAGTCCCACATCGGGCTCCTTGCTTGGCAGGGAGCCTGCTCCTCCCTCTGCCTCTGCCTGCCACTCTGCCTGTGCTTGCTCTTTCTCTCTCTCTCTAACAAATAAATAAATAAAATCTTTAAAAAAAAAAAAAAAAGGTGGTCCTATAGTGCCCTGCATTACAATCTCTCTGTTCACCAGATCCTGGAATTTCAGGGATGTCTCCTGTGCATGTTGTGTATGCTCTGCTGCTGTGGCTGAGTTGTGTTTGCCTTCAGTCTAGTCATCTGCAAAGGCTCTCTGCTTGTGGGCAGGGTTTGGTCCCTGTGTTGTCTAGGGTCACCATAGGCTTGATTTGGGTCAGCCCTGATGTATGCCAGAGCTATGGTCACACTGAACTATAGGGCATTCTCTCTATGTTGACCCCTGGGAGGCTTTCATTAGTGGGTGAGGCATGCAGTCAGACCAAATGTCTGCCCACTGCTGGGCTCACAGTTGACTGATGTGTGTGTGGTTATCTTCCTCTCTCCCTGGGGCAGGAGTCACTTTGGAGTGGTGCTGGCCCATTGGGACTGCTTACATAATGCCAGGTTTATGCCACAGCTTTAGATGAACTCCTGCTAAGTGGAGTGCCTGGGATTCCCAGGAGAACCTGGGAATGGAGCACACTGTTAGCAAGCTAAGTGGAGTATGTACTTTGCTGGTCCTTGTAGGTATCCATTTATCTAGGCTGGGGTTGAGGGAGGTAAATGGCCCCTGACAGCACTTTTGGTTTTGGAGAAGTCTCCTAAAGATCCCTGCCCCTCCAGCACATGTTCTGTGATTAGTAAATCTTCTCACAGACTCAAAATGTTGCTTCTATGCTATATCCTAGTAGAGCCATTTGTTATGCTGTCTCTTTAAGGATGGGGACTGTTTCCTATTGCCCTCTAGCACTCTAGAGCCAAGCCACTGTTACAAAGTTCCAGATGTTGGGGCAGCTGGGTGGCTCAGTGAATTAAAGGCTCTGCCTTCGGCTCAGGTCATGATCCCAGGGTCCTGGGATCGATCGAGCCCCACAATGGACTCTCTGCTCAGCAGGGAGCCTGCTTCCTCCTCACTCTCTGCCTGCTTCTCTGCCTACTTGTGATCTCTGTCAAATAAATAAATAAATTATTAAAAAAAAAAACAACAAAGTTCCAGATGTTGAGCCCTGCTGATTGTAAAACTTGTGAAGTTAAGCCCCTCTGGTTTTCAAAACCAAATGTTATAGGGATTCATCTTCCCTGTGCAGATGCCCCTTGCCTAGGGTGTCTGGTGTAGGGTCTGCTGCTTTCCTTTCTCCATGCTTGCAGTGTCCCTTCCATGGACAGTGTCATGGGTCAGTTTAGTTTCTGACCTGTCTTTGCACTTCCTACCGTTTTTGATGTGATCTCTTCTCTATGTTTAGATGTTGAGAGTGTGTTCTGCCAGTTTTCAGGTTGTTTTCTTGGTTATTTACACTGATGTGTGTGTCATCTATGTGTAACCGTGGGACAAGGTCAGCTTAGGATCTTCCTACTTGGCCATCTTCCTTGGAAGTTATTTCACTTAAATATTGATCTTCTGGTTGCACCCCTCTGTCTCTGGTAACCTATCACCAATAGGCTGAAAGCTCCATAGAAGTATTCTTTTTGGGGACTGGGGGGTTAGGCAGAGGGAGAGGGAAAATCTCAAGCAGACTCCACGTGGAGTGTGGAGCCAGATGTGGGGCTTGATCTCAAGACCCTGAGATCATGGCCTGAGCCAAAATCAAGAATAAGATGCTTAACTGACTGAGTCACCCACATGCCCCAAGAACATTTTTTAAGACAATATTTTTCTTTCTCTATTAACTAAAAGCATCAGTCTTCAAGACATGCCACTTTTGACAAGTGAAGATATTTATACTTAGATACAGTTCTGGCAGAAACTAAGTTATCTGGGGCACAGGCAGAGCAGCAGAATAGATTTAAACCCGTCAAGCATCTCAGCTTTCCAACACCCACCCTGTATGTGTCCCACCTCCAAAAGGCTAGCACACTCTGAAAATCCTGCATATTGTCCACATTTGCCTTAAACCAAATCCTTTTTTTTTTTTTAACCAAATTCTTAAAGAAGGTTTGGCTTTTGATACTCCATCACACTTACTAGAACTGCATCCCATCTATACTAGACTGATTATACTCTGGAATCAGACAGCATGAAGAGAACTTGACAAGCTCTGAAATTAAAAAAACTCAGTGATTCTCCTTCAGAAATTTCTTCATACTTCTGCTCAATTTTAAATCTCAGGGACATTGAAAATAGTTTATATCTTTTAAAGGAAATCACAAAGTGAAGCATTACATTGGCTTACCTTTTTCTTTGACATAGTCCTTTTGCACTTCTGGGATCAGGAAACTATAAACCAACTCAGCAACAATCTCCTCTGACTGAAGCTGAGTTCGACTAAAAAGTAAAACACAAATTAAACTATTTCCTTTGTTGCCTTACTTGAGCTGCTGAATTCTACCTAAGTTCTCCTTATGTGAAGGACTCCACTGCTCAAATCCCACCACTGCCTTTTCCTTGATTAAGTTGTCTGAAATATTCTGCTGGAGGGCGTGGTTAACTTCATGCAAATTGAGGTTTGACCCTGTCCTTTAGTTAACCTGCCTGCAGGAAAGGAATGTTAGAAATATAGCTTATACAAGAAGCCAAACCTTTGGGGTGAAGTCATACTGCACATACTTATTCACATTGCTTTCATGCTTTGTGGTATTATAAAAGTACATGTTAGTGATCCAGACTGCAGAGGATCACTGAAAATCCTACTCCCAGCGCTCCTGCTGTACAAAGGTTTAGGTATGTTGACTTCTAAGGAGTTATGCAATTAAAACAATGGACACTGAAGCAGGAGATATATACTCGTCTCTCCTTGAAGGTAAAATCTTGAAAAATACATATCAGGGACGCCTGGGTGGCTCAGTTGGTTAAGCGGCTGCCTTCGGCTCAGGTCATGATCCCAGCGTCCTGGGATGGAGTCCCGCCTCGGGCTCCTTGCTCGTCGGGGAGTCTGCTTCTCCCTCTGCCTCTGCCTGCCACTCTGTCTGCCTGTGCTCGCTCGCTCTCTCTCTCTCTCTCTAACAAATAAATAAATAAAATCTTAAAAAAAAAATACATATCAGTAACAGTAAATGGACTGCCCATTCTGCCCTCTGGTCTCTTGGTACAAACCGGCTCTCCATTTCATAAGCAATGTCATTGATTTCCTCAGCCATCTTCTCAATTTCTGCCCTGGCTTGTTCTTCTGCAGTGTTCTCTTCGGTGTTCAGTATTATGTCTTCCAGATAGGAAGTTACAGTACTTTGGTGAACTTTAATCACCTGCAAAAAATAAAAATACCCCCTTACTGAGAACAGGAATACCACTGTAAACAAGACCAAAAAAATGAACAAACATTGGCCAACCTCTTTTAAGCACATCTATTTTGTTGTTTAAGTCAATAGTCCTCTCATGGATCATTCCTCTTTTTTTTTTTTGTCCCTGTTTGGTCAGTCTGTTTCAAGCCCACCTACCTACTCATTCTGGGCAGGCCCTATCCATCTGGCCCACTTTAGAATTATGAGTCTTACATAGGGTGGGCAATACAACACTGCAGAAAGATCATGGGCCTCAGTCAATAACCCTGTTTTAGATCCTGGCTTTGTTCTTTCCAGCAATGTGACTTGGTCAAACTACCCAGCTGGGGCAGAGACTAAAAGGTTATTTCCCAATGTCCTTTCTCTCCCTCCTCTTATGTAACAGAGGCCCTGAGTTTTAGCTGTGCCAACAGGTGTCTAAAGACTACATTTCCTAGTAACCATAGTTCTGGTTGAGGGAGTACATGCAGAAGTCATCTGTGTACTTTCTAAAAAGGATTCTTTTTTTTTTAGAGAGAGAGAGAGAGAACACAACCAGGTGGGGGAGAGAGAGAGAATCTTAAGCAAGCTCCACCCAGCATGTAGCCTGAGGCAGGGCTCTTTCTCATGACCCTGAGATGGTGACCTGAGCGGAATGGAAAATCAGACACTTAACTGAGCCACCCAGGTGCCCCTAGGAAAGATTCTTAAAGGGAAAAACCTAGCTTTTTTTTCTCTCTCTCTTTTCATGTCTCACATCATGGGGACATAATCCTGGAGCACCAGAAATCATCTTAAACTGCCATGAGGGCCATGCCTTAAGGACAAAACGTAGAAAGCTAGAAGGATCCTGGGTCTCTGATGAATTTTTGAACTATCATACCCTGGACTGCTGCTTTTTTAAGTTTTCTGAAATTGTGAAATAGAACACACATTTTAAAAAGTGCACAGTGATAGATGAACTGTGTACTAAATTAGGGTAAAGCCAGTACCCATGTGGCCACTGCTAGAATTCTAGAAGGCCACTATGGGTTCTTCTTCTTCTTTTTTTTTTTTTTTTTACTATGGGTTCTTCTTGACCACAGACCCTTCCCACTGTCATGACTTTATGGTAAACATTCCCTTTTCTTTACAGTTTTCCTCCCTAAGTATGCAATCATAAATAGCTAGAATACGGATTATAGGTTGTTACACACTGTAGATGATCTGCCACCCCAGTTAAAAGTCTGAACATGACAATATGTAACTCAAAAATTCTTACGCTGTGTAGAGGGAGAGCAATCTGTTTGGTTAAAAAAAAAACAACTTGAAGCACACACACAAAACAAATACTATTCAAGAATCAATCCTAATTCCATAAGAATTGGGTAAATCGGGGCGCCTGGGTGGCTCAGTCATTAAGCGTCTGCCTTCAGCTTAGGTCATGATCCCAGGGTCCTGGGAACAAGCCTGGCATCAGGCTCCCTGCTTGATAAGAAGCCTGCTTCTCCCTCTCCCACTCCCTCTGCTTGTGTTCCCTCTCTCGCTGTATGTGTGTCTCTCTCTCTGTCAAATAAATAAATCCTTAAAAAAAAAAGAAGGAAAGAATTGGGTAAATCCTGAAAATCTCAGATCAAGTAAGAAGATCTCAAATGGACGCATTTTTTCTTTTCTTTTTTTTTTTTTTTAAAGATTTTATTTATTTATTTGACAGACAGAGATCACAAGCAGGCAGAGAGGCAGGCAGAGAGAGAGGAGGAAGCAGGCTTCTGGCTGAGCAGAGAGCCCGATGCGAGGCTCGATCCCAGGATCTGGGATCATGACCTGAGCCGAAAGCAGAGGCTTTAACCCACTGAGCCACCCAGGCGGCCTGCATTTTTTCTTTTTTAAACTGAGTATTCACACATACAATTCAGACAACCCTCTTGGAAAACGTTTAAGATCCAGGTTGGTTCTATCTCTCTTTCCCATGTGGCCCACATTTGGACCAGGGGAAACTCTCACACAGCCTTTGCCTTGACATATTCTGGGTATGCTAGCCACCCATACAGCCTCATCTATCCCTACCTCCAAAGCAGCCAGATGGCCCAGCTTCCCTCTTCTCCATTCCCAGGGGGTTAGACGCCCTAACTGAAAGAATACATATCAAGCTAGCCAATGACTACAGTAAAAGAAACCAACCTCCGGGTGTGTTTTGGTATGTGTTGGGGGCTGGGGGTGGGGTAGGGGAGTGGGATGGGTAGTCACAGCACAGTTCCCTCTAAAAGAATCTTCTTCATAAATCCCCTTCAGTTTTAACACTTGAGCTTTTATATTCTTTTTTTTTTTTTTTAAGATTTTATTTATTTATTTGACAGATAGAAATCACAAGTAGGCAGAGAGGCAGGCAGAGAGAGAGAGGAGGAAGCAGGCTCCCTGCTGAGCAGAGAGCCCGATGCGGGACTTGATCCCAGGACCCTGAGATCATGACCTGAGCTGAAGGCAGAGGCTTTAACCCACTGAGCCACCCAGGCGCCCGAGCTTTTATATTCTTGATGAGGGTGTGTGCTTTGAGATATTATTAGCTCCTTGGACTTCCTCTGAATTTACAACCTGCTCACTTTGGAATTTCATACTCATTAGGTCTTGGTCAGAATTCTAACTTACCAACCTGGTGCTCTAGTTTATATCTTTAGCCAAAACCTCTCTTCTAAATTCCATCTTGTCGGGGTGCCTGGGTGGCTTAGTGGGTTAAAGCCTCTGCCTTTGGCTCAGGTCATGATCCCAGGGCCCTGGGATCGAGCCCCACATGGGGCTCTCTGCTCAGTGGGGAGCCTGCTTCCTCCTCTCTCTCTCTGCCTGCCTCTCTGCCTACTTGTGATCTCTCTCTCTCCTGTGTGAAATAAATAAATAAATAAAATATTTTTTTAAAAAGTTAAAAAAAATAATAAATTCCATCTTGTCTATCTACTTGCTGAAATGACACTTCCACTAGAATGTCTCAAGCCTAATAAAAATCAAATTCCTGATTCTACCCCTGCCCCTAAATTAACTCCATGCTCTGCTTTCCCACATCAAAAAACGGTACTATCAGCTTCCAGTTGATTAGGCCAGAAACTGGACAGTTTCCTTGACTTCTTCCTGTTTCTCATTGGCTTTAACTACTTCCACAGCCTCCTTCCTGATCTCCTGGTTTCCACTCTGTCCTCCTTCCAACCTGTTCTCCACACAGCAAAAAGAGTAACCTATTTAAAATGTGTCACTGGGCCCCATCTGTTTGCTTCATAAAACTATATTTTCTCATTCTATACATATGTGCATGTTACATAGTACTTAAGCTCCAGGAGAAAAGGGACCATGTCTGGTTTCTTCCCTCCAAAGTATCTCACAGTGCCTAGCACATCATGGAACACAATACATATTTGTAGAACACAATGAAAAACAAAAAACAAGTGCCATTTGGTATCATGAGTATCCTCTGGTTTGATTCGGCTCCTTACAAATAGCTCTCAGCCATCGAGCTGCGCACCCCCGACTTGCCTCCTTAAATATCTGGTCCTCCTCTCGCAGGCGCCTTTGCTCGACTTGGCGCCGACCACTCTCTTCAGCTTCTCGCATCCTCCGCTGCCGCTCGGCCAGCATGGCAAAAGCATGGATCCTCCGCTCTTCCTGTAGTCTCACCAGCTCTTTGGACAGGAAGTCAAACATGTCTGCCAGCGCCCTTCCTTCCAGGCCAGCCAAATGGTTTTCAACCAGTGAGACCTTAAAAACAATAGTACATTTTTAAGGATACAAATTCTACTAAGCATGCGGATGTGTATGGAGGGATGCTGGATTACCCAGAACTCGTGACAGTCACTTCACTTTCAGAATACACTTAGTGTTTATTAGGAATATTATCACTAGGTTGGCATCACCCCAAGGATTCTTACTAAGAAAACTTATGATCAAACTGAGACATGAGGAAGTGGATCGCTCAGTCACTGACAGATTAGTCCTCAAATTATGAGGAGGATTTAGCAAAACATTTGTTAATAGCCACACAATTTTTTTTTCTTTCATTTTTATCCTGAAGGTAAAGTACTTCTATCTTCCCAGGCATGAAGGGAAATGTCAAGGTTTTTATTAAAAATTTTTTTTGGAGTTCAATAAAAAGAATCTTCTAGAAATTCACTCATGACACTTTTCATTTTTTTTTTAAGATTTTATCTATTTATTTGACAGACAGAGAGTACAAGTATGCAAAGAGGCAGGCAGAGAAAGAGAGAGGAGGAAGCAGGCTCCCCGATGAGCAGAGAGCCCGAAGTGGGGCTCGATCCCAGGATCCTGGGATCATGTCGTGAGCCGAAGGCAGAGGCTTTAACCCACTGAGTCACCCAGGCACCCAGACACCTTTTAATTTTTTAATGCTTGGTCCTTTGACACAAGTTTGGGGAATTCTAAGGTCTTGAATAACATGAAAGTAGAAAACTGTGGCACCATATTCTTTTAAATAACTTCAAAATCATTAAGAACTATCTTTGAAACAGAGCAAGAAAAAGGCTACAGGTCTATATAATCATTGAGGTAAAGTTGGGGCCTGGAGTTCTCTGCCAGGAATAAGCCACAGTATCTATTTATGGATCTGTCTGTCCTGGCTTTGACACAGAGAATAAAAGTGTTTAGGAAGATCGAATCCTTTGCAACTTCATCCGGTTCCTTTTCCTATCCTCCAGTTTAAGGGAAAGGGCTCATCTCCCAGTCATATGCTCCCTCAGTCTTGACAGTTCTTCTGTGCTGTGTTCTTCTCTGGTTTGTCTCTGAAGGGAGGAAACCCACATAGGTCTCAAAGATGATGAGGCTATGGGAGACTGTCATTCAAACGTGGGCGTTAGTAACAACACCCTCCCTCACCTCCACCCAGCCCGCACATACTTTCTAACCACAAAGTTCAGCTTTACTTATATGACAGGAGGAGGTGGATAGAAAGGGCCACACTAAGAGTGCCTCACTGCTCCTTACATTTATGAACAGTGGTCATTCAGCCCAGAGACCACAAACGGATTCTCTCCTTGTCTCAGGATCACAAGCTCCCGCCGTTAGGGGGCAGATGCAACCTTTAAAATCTCAAATGGCTACCTGTTCATGTCCAGCCTTCTCCTTCAGCAGGAACTTTGAGTATGCTAAGGTAATACAATCTAATTTGAAAATTAAGTAAAAATCTTTAGGAAGGTGATTTTGCTGTGATCATATCAGGCAATGCATTACATAATTGGGAACTGTGCATTTTCTGTACTATGCCCTGAAGAAAATATAAGAGGAGAAAAGGAGAGGATCAGCTGGAGATAGATGTGAGGTGCCCCCTCCTTCAGATTCCTACGTATCATTGGTGTATCTAGGTACAGCAGAAGGTAAGCAGGGCGAGTCCTTTGTTAAGGAACATCTCTTTCTGTTAACGACTGCTTCAGCTCTTAGCTGAGATGGTATCAGTCAAGTATTTACCTATGAACTGGGGCATATGAGTTAAAAAGCCTGGGCCAGCTTAGGTGCACCTGCTAAAGTCTATAATCAGAAACTTTGAAGGGCCACGGAGGGCATTTTTCCATCCAGTTCTTGGGTCCTGGTGTTTCTAGGCCATTCTGTTCCCATCTGAACAGAAGCGCAGCCTTGTCTCTGTCATTTTGAGGGCTCTGAGACCTCCACATTCAGAGACTCTAGTGTCCACATTCCATTCTTCTTTCTCTGTCCCTCTGTTGGGTCTCACAGCCTGTGGCTTTCTTCCTCCCTTCTCTACACCATCAACCCCAGACTCAGCATCTATAAGCCTGGTGTCATGGAAAAGGAATAATACACTCATTCTCAAGCTGCCTGCCATTTATGCCCAGTCTCACATGGCACAAGTGTTGTGTACACTACTAAGGGTGGGTCATATTAACTCCACTGTTAGCTTTCTTATAACACTAGACTCTGCAAACTGATTCTTTTTTATGCTGATTTATAGATAAGTAAATCATACTTTTACTAAGTATGCCTACTCTATAGTCAGCAACATTGAAAACTGTATACATGGACAAATGCCATAGGAAAACATTTACAACTGTTGGGGGAGAGCCGCAATTAGCAGCTGTTATCAGGTGACACTGATGAAAGTCACAGGATACCAAACACCATGAAATAATAACATATTTTAGATGTGGTTTAACCAGCATGCACTATGAGCAGCTCCAAAACTCACAAACAAGTGCTGATATTTTAAAATAAATCTTATGTCTTTTTTTTTTTTTTTTTTGCTTTTACTACTTTTCATTTTGCTGAGTAGAATAACCAAATATTTAAGAAAATTGAAAGGGAGAACCTTTTTAAAAGGTGGGGTTTTTTTTTTCCTCTTTTGCAAATAAAATAAGACCACATCCGGTTCATCGAGGGCACATCCCATTCCAATTCTGGACTGCTGGTGCAGTCTATCATTTAAAAACACGGACTGTGATAGAGTGATGGGGTTGGGAGGGGTTTTTTTTTGTCATTTCATTTACTGTTGTTGTAACACCGCCTGCACAGTAATAAAAATCTGGGGAGATGACATAACAAGAAAGAAAAGGAAAGAACCTTGTGCTCATGCAAGTTCCTCTGCCGCTGCAAGGCCAGTGTCACTTGCTTCTCGGCTTTCTTCAGCAGCCTGTCGTCCTCTTGTAGTGCGTGGCTGGTGCGCAGCTCCTGAATCAACTCCAGCCGCTTTTCCTTCCCTTCAAACATCTGTATCAAATCAAATCAAATCAAAAAGAGACTTGCGGGTGCCTGGGTGGCTCAGTGGGTTAAAGCCTCTGCCTTCGGCTCGGGTCATGATCTCGGGGTCCTGGGATCGAGTCCCGCATCGGGCTCTCTGCTCAGCAGGGAGCCTGCTTCCCTTCCTCTCTCTCTGCCTGCCTCTCTGCCTACTTGTAATCTCTATCAAATAAATAAATAAATGAATGAATGAATGAATAAATAAATATATGAATGAGAGAGACTTGCAAGTTAGCATCCCCTGTGTGGGACCCTAGGGCTCCTGCAGTGACTGGTGAGGGACTGGTGAATGGTGGGTTCGGTTCTGCCTTCTCCGCAGAGCAGGGGTGTTCCACAGGGCTTAGAGCTCCGAGTTCTTTTCTACACCTCCAGCTGCTCAGGTCGAGAAAGAGCTTACTTAGCAGTTGTTTACTCAGTTTCTCAAATTACCTCTCAAAGACAAAGTGGTTCCTATAGGGTCATTTTTTTTTTTTTAAAGATTTTATTTATTTATTTGTCAGAGAGAGTGAGCACAGGCAGACAGAGAGGCAGGCAGAGGCAGAGGGAGAAGCAGGTCCCCTGCCAAGCAAGGAGCCGGATGCGGGACTCGATCCCAGGACACTGGGATCATGACCTGAGCCGAAGGCAGCTGCTTAACCAACTGAGCCACCCAGGTGTCCCTCTATAGGGTCATATTAAGAAACTAGATCCTCCCCTTCATTTTCCGTGCTCCTTCCCAAAGATGCCTGAGGATGCTCTTTTTCATAGCCATGCTTTCTTTTCCAAGAGATCTGCCCCCGATTCGTAATACGTAATCTCCTGTGATGTTTTTCCTGGGGAAATACTCAAGGAGAGGGGAGAATAAAGTTGAACACAAGATGCTCACCCAGTTTCCCTGGACATACTAATTATAGCTGAGTCTCTTACGAGTTACAGCTGTATGAGGAGGAAAAATTTTTTGCTGGCGCTTTGTATCAGTCAATTTTAAAATTGAAGTGTGCTTGCACAAATAATGTGGTGAAGGCTTTACAGTCAGGAAGACCAGAGTTGAATTTGCTAGTAGTTACTATAATCCCAGACTCACATCATTTGGCTATAAAATGGGGTAACTGATAGAAAAAAATGAGATGACATATGTAAAGCAAAGAATATATAATGTGAGGGGCACCTGGGTGGCTCAGTGGGTTAAAGTCTATGCCTTCGGCTCAGGTCATGATCTCAGGATCCTGGGATCAAGCCCTGCATCGGGCTCTCTGCTCAGCAGGGAGCCTGCTTCCTCCTCTCTCTCTGCCTGCCTCTCTGCCTACTCATGATCTCTGTCTGTCAAGTAAATAAATAAAATCTTAAAAAAAAAAAAGAATATATAATGTGAGCTTACAGTATGGGTCCAAAACTGTAGTTAGTATTACTTAGCTATTTATTATTCAGGTAGTGCTAGCTATATACAAACTCAAATAATTAAAACATTGTGGAAAATTAGGGACTCCACTTGGTCTATGATGCCTTAATAGTCAAAATTCAGAAGCACCTGGCTGGCCCAGTTGATAGAGCATGCAACTCTTGATCTTGGGGGGTAGGGGTCATGAGTTCACGCCCCATGTTGGGTCTAGAGATTACTTAATAAACTTTTTATAAAATAAGTAGAAATTCAGGTAAGAAAATTATTGGATTTATTGATTCTAAGGAAGATACTAATTTCACTTTGCCTCGGTTACAATTGTGACAAACAGCAGGCAGGTCCTTTCTCTCCTTGACACTATGCCACCCACTTGGACAAACTCTGACAGTAGAAGGGAATGGGTAGGTAATTCAAGAGCATATAGTTCCATCAGACAGCAAGGTGTAAGAGGGAATTCACCCCAAGGAACCGAGTACATACGCCTTCTATAAATCTATTCTCAAAGGAGAAGCACAGGACCAGTGGCTGGACTGTACACACCGTGTTCTGAACGGCTCTTCCCCGGAGTAACTTTTGAAGGTAGATCACAGCCATCTCTATATCTTCTTCTTCCTAAAAGAACGAAGTGAGAACCAAGCAGGTTGAGAAGAGTCGTGATCAGCATCAAATATTTTTTTGAAGACTTAGATCAAGCAAGAGGGACTGTGCTAGGTGCCAGAAGGATTTAAAGAGAAATAAATAAGGCCTACACTCTCACTGAACATATCATATTTTAAATGTTACTTCCTGTATTGTTAAAATTATTTTTTATCATAAGACATCATTAAAAAATCATATCAAAAGCAAAAAACTCACTCTACCTCTACCACTATACCTCTACAAATTAAGTCATTTTCATTTTCCTATACTCCTTTCTAGCAAAATCTTTCTTGAAGCAGCAAGTATTGCTTTATAACATCCCTTTTGCAGTAGGTTTCTCATGTTTGTGCATGAGTAGACAAGGAATACAACTAGTCTATGTCGGAGTCTAAAGTAAGGTGCTTCTCTCAAGAATTTAGATAAGCTGGTAAAATCAGAATGGACAAGATTAGCCATCTACAAAAGTCACCTTAAGTAACTTTATACCAAAAGCCAAAAGCAGAGCCTGCAAGTCGACTTAAAGTGCCCCTGAATGCAACAGAAATCAACAGCATGAACACATGCGAAAGACAATGTGAACCACAGGGAGTGACTGGCACAAAGCCTAGAAAGGGGAACTGCAGAAGCACATCCCGGGCAGTCAGTGGGAGTACTGGAGCAAGGTCTCCGCACAGGTGATCCTTCAGAAGCACTAATGAGAACTCCTGCCAATGTCGCTCCCTCTGACAACGCACAATGACCTTCTGAATTCAAACTGGCGTCTTGTGAGAACTGCCTGTACTGGGAGAAAGAGGGCTGAGGAGAAGTCCTGCTAAGAAGAGTATCCTCCTCTACGAGGCAGGCAGTAATCCTTCTGTCAAGCAATACATCTGTCCTGTGGCATCTCTAGCAGTTTCTTGTGGGAGTATGGGGGCAGCTGAGTCCAAGTCAGTCCTAAATCCTGACTGACTCTGGTACCTTGCCCAAACTAAGTTTGGAGATCTATGAAGGTGAAGTATGACCCTGGTCAGGGTGAACTCTTGGAGCCAGTCCTACCGCAGAAGCCGGCCTGCCCTCGTGACATCTCTGGCATTTCCCTCCTTTCTGACTCCAGCTCATAGCCACCTCCACATGGGCAAGATGGTTATGGTAACTGGTCATCATTTGATCTTTTTATATTTGACACACATGAGGATTACCTTCTGATGCCCATTTTTCTTAGGAAGATTTCATTTTGCTTATTTGTGTGGGTGTGATGTTTGAAGCATAAGAAGAAATGCCGTAAGTCAGATCTTGAAAAGGTAACCCTGTTAAGTTAGGTTTGTTTTTAACCTAAAGTATAAGAATAAACAAACAGCAATACTGAACTTAGCATTTCAAATAAAGTTTCAAACTTACATTGGAACTCATTTCCAAGGTTGGAGTTGGAAGCCGAGGTTGAGGTAGAGCCTTTCTTTGAAGAAAGCGCAGAACTTTCTTTGGTTCAAGAACTCTGTTCTTCCTATCCAGTATTGCCTGAAATCACACCAACTAACGTCATTTCTTACCATTGTATTTTCTTCCACTACTCAATCCAGGCCACAGATTGAATATCAATCAGAAATAATCTTCACTATGGTTATGCTATGACAGTTTGAGAAGGGCCAAAACTGGGTGCTTGTTTGACCCAAGGGATGGTATGATATTCCTAAACATCAGCTAACACTGAACAAACCAAGCACATATTCTAGATCTATCCATTAGATTAATGAAAGATTTGGGGAACTAAAAAAAAAATTTTTTTTGAGATTTTGAAAGGTTTTGTGGTATGTATGCAAGCAAAACCTCCAACTCCTATTCTTCCACAAGAGCCAATTAGCTGTTTCAAGTAAGTGCCTGGGCGATAGAAAACTTCCCTGTGCCACAAATGACAGAAATATTTGGTATGTTCTGTTGTTACGGAGGAGAATTAAATGGCATTAAATGGTAATTGTCTCCTAGTGAAGAAAGAGCTTTCCTTTGACCATGAAGGCCTGCACCTCACTTTTTCTGAAAATGAACTTGTTTTCTTGAGAAACAGTGTGTGTGTGCTTTGATTTCAACATACATTCTTACTGATTTTACTTTTGGTCACCAGAAGTCCCCAAAATTATATATGATATAAGGTTTTGTTCATTGTTTCTATTTTCAGCCATAGGGGATACTTTTAACTTAAAAGTATCAAAAACCCTGATCTCTGTCCTTTAGAAATCATATTTTAGAATGTTTTTCATCATATGATTTTTATATTAGTTTTCTCACAGAAAACAGAGAGAAGTGATAAAATAAGCACTAAGCCAAACTTGAAATTAATACAAATATGCAAGTTGAGTAAAATTTGAAACCACATGAAATTATTGTGGTTTTAACAGAACTGTCTGAGTTTCTACAAAATGAAACTGTCACCAAATACACAACAGCTCTAATATATAACAGCTCTACAATAACCACAACTATTGAATCAACAGAAAGCAGCAGCAGTCTAAAAAATAATAATTTTAAACTCAGGCATCTCTTAAGTGCATTGCCTTGAACAGTACCACACGAAACCATCTTAAAACCAATCATTCATAATATGTTGGTAGGATCTGGGAAAACAGGCACTCTCACACACTGAGCAATTAGTACATCATTTATGTAAGAAAATTTATCAGCATCCATCAAAACTATAAATGCAGGCATACTGTGGGCCAGCAATTCATGTCTGGGATTTTTCTTCTAGATATGTTGTTCATACAGGACCAAATTATATGCAAACAAGATCACTCAATAAAGTATTATTTTTGATACAAAAGACTTGGGACAGTATAAATATCCATCAAGTGGGGACTGGGTAGACATGGTACATTTATATGATGAAAAATCATGCAAAAAATGATGTAACACAATTATGGGATGATCTCCAAGATACATTAAATAATAAAAGCACAGACAGAACAGTGTGTATTATGTATTAACATTTGTGTAAAAAAGTTTAAGAAGATACTCATAGGTATTTTTATTTGTTCTTACATATTTCTACATACACACATATATACCCGTGCATATTTCTCTATATAGATATGAATATATTTGCTTGTAAGATATCTCTGGATGGAAAGATATGAAACTAAAAGACACTGGTGGCCTCCAAAGAAGGAACTGCATAGCAGGGAGACAGGGATTGAAGATTTACATTTAATACTTTTGTATTAAAAATTTATGAATTTTGAACTATGTGGATATTTTTCCCAGTCAGCAAATGAATTCTAAATATAAGAGAGAAGAAACAAATAATTTAAATTTTAGAAAAAAGACAATTCATTTTCACAGTTAAAGGAAAAATGTTTGGTCAAGAAATCCAATGAAAAGTATAACAAAAGCAACAAATAAAAATATATGAGAATCTCTTCAATCTGTCTTATTGTCTTGAAATGTAAAGCTCTCAGGAGGGGGAATATGAATGAATATGAGAATATCAAGGAAATGTTGTTACCAAACAATACATTTTAACATGCTTAAAAGACAAATACGTTAGGCAACTGAGTTCAATTCATGATTTTCATAAATAGAAGAAAGAACTCATTGGTACACTCTTTAATCTCCTTTAGGACATAAGTAATTTGACAAGTCTTCAAAAATATATTCCAACCTAAATTACTACCAAGAATAGCCTGAAAATACTGTACTGTGGAAATTATTTTATACTATTCTAGATATTTCTCCTCTATGATTACTGTGACATAGCTCATACAGTTTTTTTTTAAGCCTTATACCACCTGTACCTTTATATTTCTGATTCTGGATTCTCAAAATAATGTAACCATAAGACTAAGCAAATATACTGTCTGGACTTAAATCTAATATTTAGTGACTCTCTTCAATTCAAACCAATATTCCAGACTGACAGACACCATATAATGGCATCTCATACCAAAGCCAAGAGAATAGATAAAAACAAGGACTGTAGAAGAATGTGAATCCTCTGACATCAGCTACAACAAACATTAAACACAGCCCAACATTAGCCAGATTAATATAAATACCACACTATAGCCTATTTGCCACAGTTACTATTGTTTGATAACAGATGTCAGGCTATCAACAAAAAAATTAAAAGGCATTACAAAGGCAAGAAAAAAATACTCTAAAAAGAGAAGCAACCATCAGAACCAGAGTCAGATATAACATACATGTTAGAATTATCAGACAGAAAATTTAAAATAACAATGATTAATATGTTAAGGGCTCCAATGGAAAAGGAAGATGACAAGCAAGAACAGATGAGTAATGTAAGCAGAGACAGAAACCCAAAGAATCAAAAGGAAAGGCTAGAAGTCAAAACGCTATAACAGAAATGAAGAATGCTATCAATAAGCTCATTGGTAGACTCAACATAGCTAAAAAAATTTTTTTTTAAAAGACTCCAGGAACTTGAAGATATGTCAATAAAAACTTCCCAAACTGAAGTGCAAGGAGAAATAAAAAAACAGAACAGAACATCCAAGAACTGTGAGACAATATCAAAAGGAGTAATATGTGTAACTGAATACCAAATGGAGAAGAAAGAGAGAATGCAGAATAAATATTTGAAATAATAGTGGCTGGAAACTTGTCTAAAGTAATGACAAACACCAACCCACAAATCCGGAAAGCTTAGAAAACATCAAACAAGACACGTACCTTAACACACACACACACACACACACACACACACACACACACACCAGGCATACAACATTTAGAGAAAGACAAAGAGAGAAGGAATGAAGGTAAAGGAATGAAGATAAAAATTACAGTGGAGGGGCGCCTGGGTGGCTCAGTGGGTTAATCCTCTGCCTTCGGCTCAGGTCATGATCTCAGGGTCCGTCCTGGGATCGAGCCCTGCATCAGGCTCTCTGCTCAGCACAGAGCCTGCTTCCTCCTCTCTCTCTCTCTGCCTGCCTCTCTGCCTGCTTGTGATCTTTGTCTGTCAAATACATAAATAAAATCTTAAAAAAAAATTACAGTGGAATTCTAGTCAGAAAACATCCATGCAGGATGCCCAGGTGGCTTAGTCAGTTAAGCGTCTGCCTTTAGCTCAGGTCATGATTCTGGGGTCCTGACATTGAGCCCCGCATCAGGCTCCCTGCTCAGTGGGAGTCTGCTTCTGCTTCTCCCTGTCCCTCCTCCCTGCTCATGCTCTCACTCACTCTCTCTCAAACAAATAAATAAAATCTTGAAAAAAAAAATCATCCATGCGAGTGGGAAATCTTTGAAGTGTTGAAAAAAAACCCACCAACCTAGAGTTCACTCAACAAAATCATTATTCAAAACTGAAAAGATCACAATTTTAAATTTACCTGTTTCAAAGGATACTATCAAAATAAAAACACATCCCACAGAATGGGAGGAAAATCTGCAAATCACATCTGACAAGGGAATAGTCCTCAGAATACATACAGAACTCCTACAACTCAACAGTAAATAGACATTAAAAGCAATGTCTATTATAAACAATAAAAAGACAACCCAATTAAAAAATAAGCAAAGGATCTGAATAGATATTTCTCCAAAAAAGATATGCAAATGACCTGGAGTGCCTGGGTGGTTCCGTCGGTTAAGCATCTGCCTTTGGCTCAGGTCATGATCCTGGGGTCCTGGGATCAAGCCCTGCATCGGGCTCCCTGGAACCTGCTTCTCCCGCTCCTTCTGTCCCTCCCTGGGCTCGTGCTTGCTCACTCTCTCATGCTCTCTCTCTCTCAAATAAATAAATAAAATCTTAAAAAAATATATATATATATACAAATGACCAAAAGGCACATGAAAAAGGTGCTAAAATTCACTAATCATTAAGACAAAAGTAATTCTAAACCACAATGAGATACCACTCAGGTATCTCACTGGGTGAGCTAGGATGGTTATTATAAAAAAGATGGGCAGTAATAAGTGGGACAAAAATACAGAGAAATCAGAATCCTCATATATTCTTGGTGGGAATGTAAAACAGTGTAGCTATTTTTTAAATAGTCTGGGAGTTCTTCAAGAAGTAAAACAGTTACCTGGTGACCCAAGAATTCCATTCCTAAGTATACTGCCAAAAGAACTGAAAAATTTATGTCCACAGAAAAATCTGTACACAAATGTACAAAGCACTATAATTTATAATAGATAAAAAGTAGAAACAACTCAAATTTCTATCAACTATATCAACTGATGAGCAGATAAACAAAATGTGATATATCCACACAATGGAATATCATACCATAATAAAATGTATTGAGGTACCTACTACAACATGGATGAACTTTGAAAACATTATGCTAAGTTAAAGAAGCTAGACACAAAAGGCCATACATTGTTTGATTTCATTTATATGAAATGTTCAGAATAGGCAAATCCATAAAAAGAAAGATTAGTGGTTGTTGGGGGATAGGGAGAAGAAGGTAATTGGGAGTGATTGCCAATGAGTGTGGGGTTCTTTTTGGGATAATGAGAATGTTTTGGAATTAGATAATGGTGATGGTTGAACAACCTTGTAGATATGTATACTAAAAACAACTGAATTGTTTATTTTGAAAGAGTGAACTTTTTAAAAAATATTTTATTTATTTATTTGACAGAGATCACAAGCAGGCAGAGAGGCAGACAGAGAGAGAGGAGGAAGCAGGCTCCCCACGGAGCAGAGAGCCTGATGTGGGGCTCGATCCCAGGACACTGGGATCATGACCTGAGCCAAAGGCAGAGGCTTTAACCCACTGAGCCACCCAGGCACCCTGAAAGAGTGAACTTAATGGTATGTGAATTATCTAAAAAAAAAAAAGATTATACAGGAGAAATAAAGACTTCCTGAGACAAACAAAAACTGAGAGTTTATTGCCAGGAGACCTTCCTTATAATAAATGTAAAACAAGTTCTCCAAGTAGGAGCAAAACGACATAGGTCGTAAACTGCATAGAAAGAATAAATGAAGGTAAAATAAAGTGTTTTTTCTTATTCCTAATTGATCCAAAATATAACTGTTAAAGCAATGAGAGTAAGAATATATTGGTTATTATAGCATATGGATCAGTGAAATGAAGGACAGGAATGCCACAGGGACAGTAGGGATGAACGGGGAATAATCTGCTATAAGGGACCTATACTGCATGTAAAGTGACAGTATTTCTGAAGGTGGACTTAGATTATTTTATATGTAAACTCACACCAGTTCACAAGACAAGCCTCAATAAGTTTTAAAGAATAGGGATCCTTGACCATAGAGCAAAGGAGTTAGATGTTAATTCAAAAATGAGTTAAAATTCCTGCATATTTGGAAATTTAAAAACTTAAATACCCACAGGTTCAAAAACCATAACAGATGTCTTAAAAAAATTAGATATTGGGGCACCTGGGTGGCTCAGTGGGTTAAAGCCTCTGCCTTCAGCTCAGGTCATGATCTCAGGGTCCTGGGATCGAGCCCCGCATCGGGCTCTCCGCTCAGCGGGGAGCCTGCTTCCTCCTCTCTCTCTGCCTGCTTCTCTGCCTACTTGTGATCTCTGTCAAATAAATAAATAAAATCTTAAAGAAAAAAAATTAGATACTAATATTGATAAACAAAATCAAAACTAATGGAATATACCAAAATCAGTGTTTTGAAGGAAATGCTTACCCTTTAATACTTTTATAAAACTGATGACTGCCTGAAAATTAATGAGCTACATGACTACTTTAAGGAAAAGAACAGCAAAACAAAAAGAAAGAGGAAAGATGTATATGAATGGGAGTTAATGTGACTAAAAAATACATAGTAGAGAAAATCAACAAAGTAAAAATTTCATTCTTTGGAAAAACAATACCAAGGAAATTAATAAGTCTCCTGTAAAACCAAGTAAGGAAAAAGAGTGAAAGCACAAATAAATAGTATTATGAACGAAAAAAAGTAGGCATGTTTATAGATACCACAAACACTAAAAAGATTTAAGTAATACTATCAACATTCACATGCCAAAAAATATTAAAAGTTAGGTACAATAAACTTTATAGGAAAATGTAATTTACAAGGGCACCTGGTTTGCTTAGGTAGTTAAGGGTATAACACTTAATTTTGGCTCAGGTCACGATCTCAGGGTCATGAGATCAAGTCCTGCATTGGGCTTTGCACTGGGCATGGATCCTGCCTAAGATTCTTTCTCTGCCTCACTCTCTGCCCCTCTCCTGCCCCTCTCTTCTCTCCTTCCCTAAGAAATCAAAATAATAAGAAAGAAATTTAAAAAAAAGAAAATATAATTTACCAAAACAATGCAGACAGTTCTATAAGTAGTGAGGAAACTGAAGGAGTAGTTAGAATTTTCCCATGAAGAAAACATCAGTCTCAGATAATTTTAATATGGGTATTCTACCCAACTGAAGGACTAGATCATTTTAAATTTATTTAAACTCTTTTCAAGAGTAGAAAAGAAAGAATACTCTGCAGTCATTTTAGAAGATGTGCATCACTCTAACACCAAAGCCATACGGAGTCAAAATGAGAGAAAAATAAGGTAATTTCACTCATGAATATGGAATCAAAATTCTGAAAAACATATTAGTAAATCAAATCCAACAATATTTTTTCTTTTTCAGATTTTTATTTGGATTCTAGTTAGTTAACATATAGTGTAGTATTGGTTTCAGGAGTAGAATTTAGTAATTCATCACTTACATATAATACACAGTGCTCATCATAACAAGTGCCCTCCTTAATACCCAAGAGTGTATTAAAAATAAAACATCTTGGATGCCTGGGTGGCTCAGTGGGTTAAGCCTCTCCCTTCGGCTCAGGTCATGATCTCAGGGTTCTGGAATTGAGCCCCTGCATCGGACTCTGCTCAGCAAGGAGCCTGCTGCCCCCTCTTTCTCTGCCTGCCTCTCTGCCTACTTGTGATCTCTCTCTCTGTGTCAAATAAATAAATAAAATCTTTAAAAAAATAAAAAATAAATAAAACATCTTGTCCAAGTTAGGTTCATTCCCAGTACATACATAACGACAGATTGTTTGTTAAAAAAATGTTCCCTATTCAATAATTTTAAAAATATATAATTACCTCGATGCAGATAAAACATGTGATTAAAATTCAACATGAATACATGATTAAAAGCTTTAGTAAAACAGGAATAGAAGAGAACTTCCATACCCTAATAAAGAGTATTTGAAAGAAACTCTTACAGAAAGTGAGAGAATAATGAACACCAAGTTCAGAATGGGTAAATGGAGACAGGGGGATGAGGTGGGAAAAAAACCACATAGGTATACATGAATTATTGTCAAAGTCCTTATTTATTTGTTTGTTTGTTTTTAAGAGAGAAAGGGCGATGCATGCCTTGGTGGGGTGGATAGAGGCAGAGGAAGAGGGAGAGAGAGAATTTTAAGCAGGCTCCACATGGAGCCACAGTGGGGCTCTATCTTAGGATTCTGAGATCATGACCTGAGCTGAAATCAAGAATCAGACGCTTTGGGGTGCCTGGGTGGCTCAGTGGGTTAAAGCCTCTACCTTCAGCTCGGGTCATGATCCCAGGGTCCTGGGATCGAGCCCCGAATCAGGCTCTCTGCTCAGCAGGGAGCCTGCTTCCCCCTCTTTCTCTGTCTGCCTTTCTGCCTACTTGTGGTCTCTCTCTGTCAAATAAATAAATAAAATCTTTACCAAAAAAAAAAAAGAAGAAGAAGAAGAATCAGACACTTTACCAACTGAGCCACCCAGGCGCCTCAAGGTCTTAATTTTTATATTGAGTATAGGCTACTGTGGCTTCTTACGCTATTCCCAAAGCCAAATGAACAAACAAATGCATGGGCCAGTGATGAGATTACCATGAACCAGTGTGTCTTCAATGGCAGTTTCTAAAGATCACATTATCTGGAAACTTGTACCACATGCAAATACTCCAGCCCTATCCCTGACCTACTCAATCAGAAACTTTGAGGGGTGAGCCCAGCAACATGTGTTTTTAAGAAGTCCTCCAGGTGATTGTGATGCATGCTAAAGACAAGCAGCATGATCATAAATCACAAACTCTAGAGTCTGTACACTTATAGTCCAACTAACAAAAGGGAAGCATAGCTGCGGGGTGCTGTGTACTTGTTTCATGGGGATAACCAATGCACTTTCTCATTTAGTTGAGCTTTAAACCAGTTGAGAAAGGACTTGAACGTGACTCCCTTTCTTCCTGATGCCCTGGTAACAAATCTAAAAGGGAGAAAATGAGGCCTATTACACTGTTAAAACCAGTAGTAATTCCTGATACTAGGAACTTGCTACACCTCAATGTAGTGGCAGATTTTATTATGTATATCCAAGTTGAGAACCACTTTTAGGAAGTAACATGACTTCTGCAAATGGGGAGGAGAGCCTCCAACAATTTTCCTACAGTTTGAAACAAGGAAAAAACATTGGTTCAACATAGCATGGGCAATTTCCAGAAGATAAAAGTCTGGAAAGGAGAAAAGCTGTAGAGTTATGTGCTGAGAACTACTGGACACTGCAGTTTTGGAGATGAAGTATTTCACTGCAAAAGTCTCACTAATAGCTCTTGTCTATGAATAGGTCTTATACCTTATGAACCTCTGCCAACTCGTGGTCCATCCTTGCTGCCCTCTTGAGAAAACCAGCTTTCGTGGTAGTGACTTTTGGCTTTGGCGGTCTGATTCGGGGTTGTGTCACAAAATCTGGGAGACATGACTCAAGTTCAACTAATCCTACAGGAAGGAAGTACATATTTTTAGTATTCAGTGATTAAATTTCACGTTTTGAAAGCATATTGTTAATTTTATTTATTATTTTTAAAGATTTTATTTATTTATTTGACAGACAGAGATCACAAGTAGGCAGAGAGGCAGAGAGAGAGAGAGGAGGAAGCAGGCTGTCCGCAGAGCAGAGAGCCCGATATGGGGCTCGATCCCACGACCCTGGGATCATGACCTGAGCCGAAGGCAGCGGCTTTAACCCACTGAGCCACCCAGGCGCCCCAGCATATTGTTAATTTTAGTAGCTGTTTGCTAAGTGGTTTCACTCAGAATTACTGATAAGACAGAGCTCACGTAATTGAAGTGGCCCCAAAATGTAAAGCAAATTTCTACATAATTAATGTTCTCATGTTCTCAGCGATTTAGACCACAAAATGAAAAATGCATTTTTTTTTTTTTAAAGATTTTATTTATCTGAGAGAGGGAAAGAAAGAGCACCTAAGGGGGGTGGGGCAGAGAGAGAAGCAGACTCCCCACTGAGCAGGGAGCCCAATGCAGGACTTGATCCCGGGATTCTGTTCAGACACTTAACCGACTGAGCCACCCAGGGACTGAGAAATGCATTCTAATTAAATATTTCCCTACAAAAAAGTATTAAGTTATATGATAATAACCAACATAAAATTAGTGACCATATGATATATGGGACCACCAATTTTTGGTGGCTATACACCAGTTTATTGTATTCTGCGCTGGAGATGATCAGCCAGAGCTACAAGTTCAACAGTGTGACCATCAATTCATGATCTTGGCCATGTATAGGCTTCAACTTGTCAACTAAATTTAAATAATCTAAATGAGCCTCTCCAGGACTTGGCAAGAGGTATAGTTCTCTCCACAAACTTGTCCCCTAGTTACCCATTTCCTTGCCCACTAGTTTACTAGTACTTCTTTTTAAAGGGCTGATTTCATGATATAGTCCTTGTTTACTTTGAAAAGCTGGTATAAAAGCTTTTTCAGTTTCACTTTTGTGACATTGAACATGCTTAAATGTTTAGTAGGTAAACACAGATATATTGTTAATCAATATATCCATTTATTTATTTGAGTCTCAGGAGTTTTTATTGATTTGTATGAACTCATATTAATAACATTAAATGTGTTCATTGCTATTTCTTGAAAATATTTTTATTTGTTGTTTAGCCTTTAATCTAACACTTCTCTTTTAGTACTTTTTTTTTCTTTAAGATTTTATTTATTTATTTGACAGACAGAGATCACAAGTAGGCAGAGAGAGAGAAGAGGAAGCAGACTCCCTGCGAACAGAGAGCCTGATGTGGGGCTCGATCCCAGGATCCTGGGATCATGACCTGAGCCAAAGGCAGAGGCTTTAACTCACTGAGCCACCCAGGCACCCCTCTTTTAGTACTTAAAACTCCTCTTATACTAGACTTGTAATTATATAAATTGCTTACCTTCATAGGTATTGAGATAGTGGTTTTTTACTACAAAGTCCTCTGAATTGTTATCAGGGAAACGACCAAGACGAGACAGAGGTCCATAGACCTGTGATGCATAATCACAATAATCCCTGATGATATTTCTTCTCTCCAACTTTCCTTCTATATTCTTTCTTTTTCCCACAAGTTTTCTGATTGCTACAAGAAAACATACCTCTGTGACTATCTTCACAGTGTTGTTCTGAACAAATGCATAATAATAAGCCAGTTCTACTCTTATTCACAGGGAAGCTACTGAAATGACTGAATTTCATGATGATCACTCACTGCATCCAGGTCTGTCATCTGCATAGCCCAGGTCATCATGAGACAAGTGGGAGTGACAGAAGCTGAGTCAATTAGTGTTCTCAGTTGGTACTCATCAAAAGTCTTTTATAAGTGCATTCCAAGCTCTGAGGCAAGAGCTTACAAAAACTTACTTACAAAAACTCAGTAAGAGTTTTGTCAAGCTAATGAAAGAAACTCAGAGTAACCAAGAAAGACATGGTCAGTGGAATTCTGGAGAATTATTTTCTCCTGGGAAAATAAATGCAAGGGAAGGAAGACAACAGGTTCTTCAATAATCTCCTTCCATCTTGGCTAACAACAGAATAAAAAACAATATATCCCAGCTTAGAGCTTTCAGAACTGTTTGGCCGTCAGAGGGAAAAGGCTCAGCTGTGCACACTGGGAGTTTACTCAGCTAAGGAGCTGTGCTTCCTCTCTGCCCACTCCTTTCCTTTCAGTCCTATCACAGATCCACCCCTAGGGCTCCACACTGTGCACTCACGATGGGTGCAAACCCATACTGTGGGATGGCAAAGTCTTACTGTAAGAGGCGGCTGCATGTACCGCTGCTGCCTTGTGGGCATTTATGTTTGATTCACCACACTTTTGTGTGTGACGTGGGGTTTTGGAATTAAATAAAAATAAAAATAGTTTATATTTTGTTATTTATCTTTTTTTTTTTATTAGTTTCAGAGTACAGGTCAGTGATTCATCAGTTGCATCTAACACCCGGTGCTCATTACTTCAAGTGCCCTCCTTAGCGCCCATCACCCAGTTACCCCATCCCTCTACCCCTCCCCTCCAGCAACCTTCAGTTTGTTATTTATCTACATAAGTTAGTCAGTTCATCATTAGTTAGATCAAGTACTGAAAAGAAAAAGTGTTGACAATATCTAACTGCATACTTAACAGCTAGTTAAAAGTTATCTTCTCACACACAAAATAAGTTCAGGGGCATATAAGTGAGAGCAGATAACAGGCTAATTTATGGGGGGGGTGTCCTTGAAGGCCTCACTGAAGAAGTGACATAAGAGTAATGTCTTAGCCTTGGTTCCCCCAAAGGCAGAGCCTAAAACAAAGTTATGTGTGCAGGTAGTTTTTTGGAAGATGACCGATCCCAGACGGTGGGAGAGAGGGACAGGAGGACTTTAGAATAGAATAGAATACAATAGATGAGCTAGTCAACCCATCGTTATTATTGTGAAGTATTGAAAAGAAACTGTTGACAATATCTAAATGCATACCTAGCATCTAGTTAAAAGTTATTTTCTCACATCAAGAAAACGTTAAAAGTTAAGTTCACTGAGAATAACTTCAAGGAATTTTTATAATTGTTCTACTTTTGTAGAAAAATAATAAATTTGGTTTTTAAATATCGTGATTATTCTATTTATTAGGCATAGAAATTACTAATTTGCAAATGTAATTGAAATATTATAATTTTAAAAGTAAATTACATTAAAAGTTACTAAGCAAATGAAACTATAAAGTTAAATACTAATGAGTTAAGATTTTTAATCCTTATTTGTATCAATTTATTTTTGAGAGAGAGACAGAGATGAGGGGTGGCGAGGGACAGAGGGAGAGGGTGAGAGAGAAGCTTTAGTAAGCCCCGTGCCCAGTGAGGAGCCCAATGTGGGGCTCAATCTTCCCACCCCGAGATCATGACCTGAGCCCAAATCAAGAGTTGGACACTTAACCAATTGAGCCATGCAGATGCCCCTTTTAAAATTTTAATTTAAAATTTTGATACAGTCATTCTTAATCATCCACTGACTGCTCTTTTTATATGTCCAGATGTAGTACCTAAACAGACATACAGTATATCCATTGTATTAAAATTTCATGGCAGGGATGAGCAGGAAAAACGATCTTTAAATGTCTCATTTAAGAGCAATAACAAAAAAAAGACTGAGAAATAGGGCTCCCTATCCAGGACTTCAACCCATGAATATGGGAAGGCCAACGCCTTACACTTACCCCCCAACACACACACACTCACCCTATAATGTTAATAGCTGGACCGCCTGTTAGAACAGCAATACTTGGTTTCCTTAGTGAGGAATTTTCTTCTACTCTTCTACTTTTGAGAAATAATTCATCTCCTTTACTTATTTAATAACACTAGGACTCAAAAGAATTGTGTCTAAATCAGGTTTGCTCAAAGATTCAAAGCAAAGCCAACCCTCCCGTTCTCTTCACTGTTCATATTACACCATTACCTGAGATGTGTGTGTGCTGAATCCGTGCCAGTTTTGCCTCCTTTGCTTCCTGCAGTTGAGACCACTGGGCATTCAGGTGCTTCATGTTCACTTCGTTTTGATTCTCATCACGCTTTCTCAGCAGCTCTTTTAGAATTTCCAGGCGAATCTCCTGAAGTCTTTAAGTAAATCACCAACCATAAAGACCTATTTGGTATCTCAGAGTGTTCTACTAGAGAGAAGGGAAACACCTGCCATAAACAGGATCCTCACTTGGGGCTGGTATCACATTCATGTATTTAAAAAGACTGCTCTGGCAAAAGTATGACAAATGGATTGGCTGTTTGGGGGAGGCAACTCAATAGTGAGTCTCTCTATAAAAGGAATATGTATGGGCGTAGTTCTGAAAGGCAAAGAAGAGTATGCCAGGTAAATAAGAGGGCATCTTATTATCTTTTAGGCAGATGGGCCTAAAAGAACAGTAAGATGTTTGTGCACAGTTCCAGGTCCATAGGTATCGGCTAGGGAGTTAAGTAATACAAGTGAAGAGAAAATGAAGTAGCATGCTATTTTAAGGAATAAATGTGAAAATGCCAGTGTCTGGCACATATAGACATCCAATCAATCTCTGTTTCCCTTCCCCTTACCTTTATCTTGTTCTCCTAGAGCTAGCTACCTCGCTCATGTGTATACAATCATGTACACATGACTTCAAAATCTACACCTCTGGCCCAGGTGTTTCTGAACCAGAATTCCTGTCTACTTGGAATTTTCAGCTAGCCCCTGACAACCTCAGACAAACCCCATTCATTTTGTTCCCCCAGAAACCTACTCTTTCTTACATCTTCGTCCCTCCCCTAACAATTCCTCCTCTAAAACACTTCTTACATCCATTCCCTAGCTCATGTTTTTATCAACCCTCTCCTAACTTCGACTCTAGTTGCTAATCTAGTCTCTCCTTCTAATCTTGCTCCTGACAGCTGTCAAGATTTTCCTTCCTAAAATAGACATTTGAGCATTTTACTCTTACTTAAAAATTCATAGAGTAATTTATTCAGCCACTCATTTGTCAAATATTTATGAAGTGCTCACCATATGCCAGGCAGGAAACAAACAATGATGAACAAAATAAAACACCTTCTCTCAAGAAGCACTGTTCTATTGGAGTGGACATATCAACTAGCATTTTATAGCTATATGATACAATATATGGTATGATAGCTCCCACATTCTTCATTCTTCTGAATGAAGAATGAACAATGTGGGAGAAGAAATGACAGAGTATCTATGTTAGTGCTACTCCCAGTGGATCCAGGAAGGTGGAGAAGTCTTCCTTACAGCAGGAGCCATGAACTCTAGTCTTGAGGATAAACAAGGATTGAGATTTGCCACATACACAAGGGAAAAGTGAGGCCTCAGCAGAGGAAAGTTCAACTCAAAAGACTAGAGACAGAGCTAACATGTCATACTGGGAGAGCTTCTCAAAGCAAACATAGAGGGGAGAGTGGAGAAGTAGGGAAAAGCGAAAAATATGGAGAAACAGGTGTTTTTAAAAATAAGCCACAAACCAAGAGTCACCTTTCTGTCTGAAGTTAGAAATCCTAGGTTCATTCTCAAATTCATCACTGAACCTCAATTCCTTTAGTCATAAAATGGACATAATCATTTCTATCCCATAAGATTGTCATGAGCATTAAATGAGCTAATACATACAACATGGTAGAACAGTAGTTCCCAAACTTGAGCATCCATCAGATAATCTGGAGTCCTCATGGTGCCCGAAAATCTGGATTTCTAACAAATTCCCAGGTAATGCTGATGCTGCTGGTTTGCAGACCACAATTTGAGAACTACTGGCTTGGAACATGGCTCCAACTCATAGTAAGCACTCTATAACTGTAACATGCTCTGTAAATATCATCATCATCATCATCACTAATATTATCTAACTGATGGCTTCTTACTCACCCTTAACACCCAGCTCAGAGGCTAGCTTCTCGCAATAACTTTCCCAAATCTCCACCTACCCCAAACAGAACTCCCCAGAAACATTTTAAATGTTTTTAATGCCCTTCTGATAAGACTATACCTCTCCAAACTGCAGCAATAAATTTAATTTTCTACAGACAGGACTGGGCACCCAATACCTAATATCTTTACATTCTTTAATTGCAAGTTTTTACCAAAACATCACACAGTCTGGATTCAGGGTTAATAGAAAGTGTTGTAAAAAGATAAACATATTTTGAATTCAGAACCACACTGAGACTCTGGTTCTTTTGTGTAAGCACACCGTCAGGGGCTGTGGTGGCATCGTTATGAACAGTGAAGTGTATCAGCTCAGTCTAGGACAAAGGAAAACCTTATCAAGTTCCCTTCCTTTCCTTTCTTTATTGCTAGGGAGTTGTAATTTTGGGGTTTTCATCCTTTCCACACATTCCAAGGACAGCCTTATTACTGCAAATACATTAGATAAATAACTGAAAACCAGAAGTGCCACAGCATATTGTTATTTGTGCACTGTGAGCTCATCTCTTAATTGAGGAATTCCACAATTTGTCTTTTTTAAATTGAAAATGCCCCATGAACTGTGACTAGAACCCAAGGTGTCCTGACTGCGAATCCAGTAGCAGGGGAAATAAGAGGATTAGCTAGGAGGCTGATGAATATGAAGATATCGCCAGACAGGGTGGTGCTGGGAATGAACAGAAAGGGTCAGTTCAAAAGACTGATGATGAATGGTAAAGATGTGGCATACACACACAGACACACACACAATAGGAAATTACTCAGCCGTGAAAAAATAATGAAATGCTGCCATTTGTAACAAAGTGGATGGAGCTAGAGTATATTATGTTGACTGAAGTAAGTCAGAGAAAGGCAAATACCGTATGATTTCACTCATATGTAGAATTTAAGAAACAAAACAGATGAACATATGGGAAGGGGAAGAAAAAGGAGAGAGACTCTTACCAATGGAGAACAAACTGAGGGTTGATGCAGGGAAGTGGGTGGGGCAAGATGGGTGATAGGGATTAAGGAGGGCACTTGTGATGAGCACTGGGTGTTATATTTAAGTGAAACACTGAATTCTACTCCTGAAACCAGTATCACACTGTATGTTAATGAACTACAGTTTAAAAAATTTTAAAAAGAAAGACATTTCAGGGGCACCTGAGTGGTTCAGTCACCTTCAGCTCAGGTCATGATCACAGGGTCCTGGAATTGAGCCCCACATCGGGCTCCCTGCTCAGTGGAAAGCCTGCTTCTACCTTTTGCCCTGCAGCTCCCTCTGCTGCTCCCCCTGCTTGTGCTCCCTCTGTCAAATAAATTTTTAAAGTCTTAAAAAAACAAAAAGGCATTTCAGTGGGATTCTGTGAAAGTCTAGATTAGATTTTCTTTAAAGAGAAAAGGAAAGAGAAGAATCACAGATGTTTTGAGGAATTGTTCAAATCTGGGTTCCATACTTAAAACTTTACATATGAAGAGGGCATTATACATTTTTATATTGTTAGGAAGAAAATTATAGAGCTATTATTTCCAAAAGAACCAGAAACCCAACTTTCTATATCTATAGGTGGCAGGTTGCTTTTAAACCCATACATTTGGGAAAATGCTTTACAGATAAAAAGTATTTACATTTTGCCAACAGCACAGGTGCAGATATTTGGGTAATCTAGAACTTACTTTTCAATCTCCTGCTCTCTGAAGGCCCATTCCTTCCTCTCCATCGCATTCATCATCCTCCTCCTCTTCTCAAACTGGAAGGTGTCACTCAGACTTGGGAGAGTGGCTTCCCAAGCACGCTTCTCCCGGGCACGTTCTATCATTTCAACCTCAGCTTGTCCTGCTGGGAGCCCTCGACCTGGATGATGAAGCAAAGCACTTTAGAAGCATATGGACAATTGATGTACATTTCAGTATTTCATTTATTCCCTTTCAGCTCCTGTTCTCTTGAACTTCAAGGGTTATGACAAGACAAAATGATATTAGGAAACATCTTCCTGGTGTGCCTCATAGCTTTTCTGTGCCCTATACAGCCTCTTGTTACTTATTCGGCCAGAATACATTTTAGTTGCACATAAAATGCTAGACAGTATTTGAAGAATGTTATTTGACTACTAAATAATCATACCTCGGAATGCCCTATATCAGACAAATCAATATTTTGAAATGCAAGGAAATATCAGTTACTTAAAGAAGATCACAGCTGGTAAATGATAGAAATCAGGATTTGAACATGGCAATCTGACACTTGTGGTCTTATCAACTACTCTATACTCCCTCTCTATTAGAGAAATGAAACAAAAATGAATTCTATAGACAAGCCCATAGTTAACATCATATTCAACAGTGAAGTTGAAAGCTTTTCCTTTAAGATCAAGGACAAAACAAGAGCCTATCCTTAACACTCCTTTTCAATATAGCACTAGAAATCCTAACCAGAGCAATCAGGCAAAGAAGAAACAAAAGCCAACCAAACTGAAAAGGGAGAGGTGAATGGTCTCTGTTGCAGATAACATGACCTTATGTATAGAAAACTATAAAGACTATAAAAAACGATTAGAACTAACAAATGAATTCACTAAAGTTTCAGGATACAAATTCAACATACAAAAATCAGTTGTATTTTTATATACTAACAATGAACTACCTAAAAAATAAAGAAAACAGTCCCATTTATAATAGAATAAAAAATAATAAAGAGCGGGGCACCTGGGTGGCTCAGTCAGTTAAGCATCTGCCTTCAGTTCAGGTCATGATCCCAGGGTTCTGAGATTGAGCCCCTCCTCAGACTCCTAACTCAGTGGGGAGGCTGCTTCTCCTGCTCCTTCTATCCCTCCCCACCCCGCTCGTGCGTGCTCTCTCTCTCAAATAAATAAAATCTTAAAACAATAATAGTAGTAGTAACAATAATAGGAATAAATTTAACTAAGGAGGTAAAAGATCTATACACTAAAAACTATGAAATACTGATGAAAGAAATTGAAGATGACAAAAGTAAAGGGGAAAATATCCCATGTTCATGGATTGGAAGAATTAATTTGTTAAAATATACATACTACCCAAAGCCATACACAGATTCAGTACAATTCCTAGTAAGATTCCAAAGACATTTTTTTACAGAAACAGAAAAAGTAGGCATGCCTGGGTGGCTCAGTGGGTTAAGCCTCGCCTTTGGCTCAGGTCATGATCTCAGGGTCTGGGGATCGAGCCCCACATCAGGCTCTCTGCTCAGCTGGGAGCCTGCTTCCCCCTCTCTCTCTGTCTGCCTCTCTGCCTACTTGTGATCTCCATCTCTGTGTCAAGTAAATAAATAAAATCTTCTTAAAAAATAGAAAAAACAACCTTAAAATTAATATGGAAACATAAAAAACTCCCAAAGAGCCAAAGCAATTTTGAGAAAGAAGAACAAAGCTGAAGGCATCACACTTCCTGGTTTCAAACTATATTACAAAACTACAGTCATCAAAATAATACAGTACTGGCATAAAAATAATCACATAGACCAATGAAACAGAATCAAGAGCCCAGAAATAAACCCAAATATAGTCAACTAATATTTGACAAGGGAGCCAAGAATACTCAATGGGGGAAAGATACTTTCCTCAGTAAGTGGGGCTAGAAAAATATTTACATGTAGAAGAGTGAAATTGAATCCCTAATTTACATCAATCACAAAAATTGACTTGAAATGGATTAAATACTTAAATGTAAAACTCCTAGAAGAAAGCATAGGGAGAAAGCATCTTGATATTGGTCTTGGCAATGGTTTTTTGTATATGGCACCAAAAGCACAAATGACAAAAGCAAAAATAAACAAAAATGAGACTGTATCAAACTAAAAAGCTTCTGCACAGCAAAAGAAATAAGCAACAAAATGAAATGGCAACCTATAGAGTGGAAGAAAATATTTTCAAACCATATATCTGATAAGGGGTTAATATCCTAGATACATTAGGAACTACTACAAATCAAAAAACCAAAATAATGCAATTTAAAAATAGACAAAGGACCTGAATAGACATTCTTCCAAAGAAGATATACAAATGGCCAGCAGGTACATGGAAGGTGCCCAATATCACTAATTATCAGAGAACTACAAAAGAAAAACACAAGAAGATATTACTTCAAAGCTGTTAGGATAGTTGTTTTAAAAAAGACAGGAGAGGGACGCCTGGGTGGCTCAGTTGGTTAAGCAGCTGCCTTCGGCTCAGGTCATGATCCCAGCGTCCTGGGATTGAGTCCCATATCGGGCTCCTTGCTCGGCAGGGATCCTGCTTCTCCCTCTGCCTCTGCCTGCCACTCTGTCTGCCTGTGCTCTCTCTCTGTCTGACAAATAAATAAATAAAATCTTTAAAAAAAAAATAGGAGATAACAAATGCTGGCAAGGATATAGAGAAAAGGGAATACTGTTGGCAGGAGTATAATTGCTATAGTCACTATCAAAAACAGTATGGAGCTTACTCAAAAATTAAAAATAGAGGTACCATATGATTCAGCAATTCCACTTCTGGGTATATATCTGAAGGAAATGAAATTACTATCTCAAAGAGATATCTGTACCCCTCATGTTCACCGTAGCATTATTTACAGTAGCTAAGACATGGAAACAACTTAAGTGTTCATCAACACATGACTATATAAAAAATGATATAAATGCATACAATTCCTATATGACATTAAATATAATTAACATTATATTAAATATGATTACTATGTGATATAACAAAATTTATCATATATGTAATATTTAATATAATACTGACTATAATTAATGTGATAAATGTTATTATTATATAAATATAAAATATACAAAATTCAGCCATACGAAAAGGAAATCCTGCCACTTGTGATAACATAAATTAAACTTGAGGGCATTATGCTAACTAAAATCAGTCAGACAGAAAAAGACAAAAATTTTATGATCTCACTTACATCTGGAAGCTAAAAAAAACTGAACTCATAGAAACAGAGTAGACTGATGATTGCCAAGGACAAGGAAGTGGGAGAAATGGGTGAAAGCAGTCAAAGGGTACAAACTTTCAGTTATATGATGAATAAGTTCTAGATATCTAACATACAGCATAATGACTATAGTTAAAAATACTATACTGTATACTTGAAAGCTGACAAGAGAATAGACCTTAAATGTTCTCACCACACATACCAAAATATATATATATATATATATATATATATATATATATATATATATATATATAGTACTATGTGAGGTGATAGGTGTGTTAAGTTGTGGCAATCATTTAGTAAAATATCTATATATAAAATCATCACATGGGACGCCTGGGTGGCTCAGTTGGTTAAGTGGCTGCCTTCGGGTCAGGTCATGATCCATGATCCAAGCGTCCTGGGATGGAGTCCCACATCGGGCTCCTTGCACGGCAGGGAGCCTGCTTCTCCCTCTGCCTCTGCCTGCCTCTCTGTCTGCCTGTGCTCGCTCTCTCTAAGTAATAAATAAATAAAATCTTAAAAAAAAAATTTAAAAAAATTTTGTCGTTTAAAAAAATAAAATAAAATAATCACATGGTATGCCTTAAACTTACATCATATGTCAATTATATCTCAATAAAGCTGGGAAAAAATGAACTATACATAAGTAAAAATATAACACTGGTCTTTTATTTAATTTTTACATACATGATATTTTACTATAAGTATCACTCAGCAACTTGCTTTTTTACTCAATTTTGTTTTGGGGACACTAGTCACACTGATACAAAGATGTAATTTCATTCTTCCACTGTAGGACTCAACCAGAATTAAAGCTATCTCCTAAAAACTGATGTTTTAGATCGCTTCAATTTTTTTTTTTTAAAGATTTTATTTATTTATTTGTCAGACAGAGAGAGCGCAGGAGCAAGCACAGGCAGACAGAGTGGCAGGCAGAGGGAGAAGCAGGCTCACTGCTGAGCAAGGAGCCCGATGCGGCACTCGATCCCAGGACGCTGAGATCATGACCTGACCCGAAGGCAGCCGCTTAACCAACTGAGCCACCCAGGCGTCCCAGATCGCTTCAATTTTTGAATACACATAGTAATGCTGCAACAAACATCCTTGTACTGGTCTCATTATGTCCGTATGAAAATTTCTCTAGGAACGCCTGGGTGGCTCAGTTGGTTGGGCGGCTGCCTTCGGCTCAGGTCATGATCCCAGCATCCTGGGATGGAGTCCCGCATCGGGCTCCTTGCTCGGCGGGGAGCCTGCTTCTCTCTCTGTCTCTGCCTGCTACTCTGTCTGCCTGTGCTCATTCTCTCTGACAAATAAATAAAATCTTTAAAAAAAAATTTTTTTTTTCTCTAGGATCCTTAGAAGGACCTAAAGTCTAGCAGCAAGATCATAAAATATAATCACTTTAAATTTTTCTGGATATTGCCAAATTGCCTCCCAGAATTTTCCTCAAGCCTTCTGAGATTCCCCAGGTGCTCTCCCACAGCCCATGCTTCCCTAATTGCTCCCACATTGTTTCTGCCTAATCACAGTTGCTTTTTGTAGTCCTAACAAATACTTAGTAGTCATTCACAGATTTTCTTTTCTTTTCTTTTTTTTTTTTTTGTAGTTTCACTGAAAGTGTACCTTGTGGGAGTTGTGTTGTGCTTACTGCTTTTGTGTGATTTCTGGGAAGAAAAGAGCAAAGATACTGACTTACATATACACAGTTATACTTGAAATAGGGATTTGGATTAGCATGGCTTGAAGGTATAAAATATTTAGGAGAGAAATACTATTTATTTATTCAAGCAGGAGTCTTCCCATTTGGAAACACGGTATACTCCTCTTTTTATCAAATCTTTGTTCACATGCTTAAGGAACACTTTACATTTTTCTCCATAATGCTGTACACGTTTTTGTTAAGTGACTTTCTTAGGTTGTTATTTGTTGCTTTAAGATTATATTTTCAGGGGCACCTGGGTGGCTCAGTGGGTTAAAGCCTCTGCCTCCGGCTCAGGTCAAGATCCCAGGGTCCCACATCTGAGCTCTCTGTTCAGCAGGGAGCCTGCTTCCTCCCCTCTCTGCCTGCCTCTCCGCCTACTTGTAATCTCTGTCAAATAAATAAATAAAGTCTTTTAAAAAAGATTATATTTTCAAATACTTCTAATCAGACAAAGCTCATATATAGGAAAGCTATTGATCTTTGCATGTCAATTACATAATCATCTACCTTCAACTCAGGTTCTTTGTTCTGATAATTTGTAATTTCATTTGATTTTCGAAATGAGTAAATTGCCTACAAGTATAGTTTTGCTTTTTATTTCTTTTTTTTTAAATTATTTATTTATTTGTCAGAGAGAAGGAGAGAGAGAGAGAGAGAGCACACAAGCAGGCAGAGAGGCGGAGGGAGAAGCAGGCTCCCTGCCGAGCAAGGAGCCCATGCGGGACTCGATCCCAGAACCCTGGGATCATGACCTGAGCCGAAGGCAGCAGCTTAACCCACTGAGCCACCCAGGTGCCCCAGTTTTGCTTTTTTTTTTTTTTTTTTTTAAAGATTTTATTTATTTATTTGTCAGAGAGAGAGAGAGAGCGAGTGAGCACAGGCAGACAGAGTGACAGGCAGAGGCAGAGGGAGAAGCAGGCCCCCTGCTGAGCAAGGAGCCCGATGTGGGACTCGATCCCAGGTCGCTGGGATCATGACCTGAGCTGAAGGCAGCCGCCCAACCAACTGAGCCACCCAGGCGTCCCCCAGTTTTGCTTTTTATTTCTAATCCTCATACCTGAATTTTTCCCTCTTACTGCACTGAATCAGCATTTCTCAATCAAAAAGTCAGCATCACTCAATCAGTGATATCACTGCCATACTGAGCAAACAATTATTTCTTATATGGGACTGCTGAATGCAGGACAGGATATTTAGTATCCATGCCAGCCTACCTCCCAAGCCCCATCCCATATACTAAATGCCAGGAACACATCCTAATCATCACTACATTAAAAATGTAGAGGAAGGACTCGTGGGGAGATGGCAGAACAGGAAGATCCTAAGCTCATCTCATCCAACAGATACAACTAGATACACCCCCATCGGTGTAAATAACCAGAAAAAAACAAAAAACAAAAAAACAAACAAAGACTGGAAGAACAGACTCCTCACCTATATGTTGAAAAGAGGCCACACTGAGGAGGGTAGGAAAGACAAAGACATAGTGGGAGCCAAACAGACCTGCAGGATTGTCCACCAAAGAGAAGAATGCAGTGAGTACAAAGAGGACAGAACCCATGCCAGGTACCCCAGGCACAGGGGACAGGCACCAGAAAGAGGAATTCCCATAACATTTGGCTTTGAAAGGCAGAGGGGCCCGGCTTCACCATCTCTTAAAATCAGTATGGCTTAGCACCTGGAACTTAAAAAAAAAAAAAAAAAAAAAAAAAATCAGTGGGCTCAGCTCTGGGAGAGTGGAGGATGAGAGAAAACTGAGCCCCTACCCTTAAAGAGACAGCCCCACTGAGATTTAACTTAGAAGCAGAAATTTGATAAGCATCTGGGATATACAAGAGGGCGGGTTATTTACTATCTCAGAGTTTCTGCTGGAGGGGCAGGGATCTTTGGGAGACTCCTTGAGGAACAAAGAAGTTGGCAGGGGCCATTTCCCACCCCTACTCTCCAGTGTAGATATATGGACAACTGCCAGAATCAGCACAGCAGGAATAATCGCCACCAACCTTTCTTTTTTTATTTATTTATTTTTAAAATATTTTAAATTATTTATTCGACAGACAGAGATCACAAGCAGGCAGAGAGGCAGGCAGAGCGAGAGAGAGGAGGAAGCAGGCTCTCCGCCGAGCAGAGAGCCCGATGCGGGGCTCAATCCCAGGACCCGAGATCATGACCTGAGCCAAAGGAAGAGGCTTAACCCACTGAGCCATCCAGGTGCCCCGCCACCAACCTTTCTAATAGCATACCCTGCCCCACAGTCTTCTGCAGATCTGCCCTCTCCAACCAAGCTGGCCTCAGCAGAGTTGTCCCAGGCAGCTGCAGGTCACCTCCCTACATACTGACAGGCCTTGCTGACACTACTAACTCTGATCCCATGTCTCCTGTGGAACCATTCTTGGCAAAAGTCCATCATCCATGGCTGGCATTATGCAAGCAGCCCAAAAAGGGGCCACCACTACTCCAAGCAATTCCTGTCCCAAGGAGAGGGGAAGATAACCACACATACCAGTCCAACCATACACAGCAGTGGGCTGGGGGCAGATTTCTGGACTAACTGCTGGTCCCACTCACCAACAAAACTATCTCAAGGGACAATATAGGAAGAATACCTTGCTGTTCAGTGCTACTGAAGCTCTGGCAAACCCCTGGTCTGACTCAACTCAAGCTCAAGGCAATCCCAGACTGGCAAAATTAAAACACGGGAACCAAACCCTGCCCACAATAGGCAAAGAGCTTCTGCAGATGACTAGACTGAAGGTAAACACAACTCAGCCACAACAGTAGGGCACAAACAACATGCACAGAAGACACCCCTGAAATTCCAGGGTCTGGTGAAAAGGGGACATTGTAATGCAAGGCACTACAGGACCACCTCTTCATACATCCATGACTTTCAAGAGCAGATGTAGCTGACTTTCATAACACATAGAAACAGACATAGAGAATTAGACAAAATGAGGATACGGAATATATCCCAAATGAAAGGACAGGACAAAATCACAATAAAGGACAAGGAAAAATCATTAAGAAATCTAAATGAAATGGAGATAAGCAATATGCTTGACAGGAATTTAAAGTAATTGTCATAAACATACTCACTGGAATGGAGAAAAGAGTGAAGGACTCAGTGAGACACACAACAAAGAGAGAAAACTTAAAAAAGAACCAATCAGAGACGAAGAACTCAATAAAAGTTAAAAATACACTGGAGAGGAAAAAATAGTACACTAGAGGAAGCAGATGAATATATCAGTGACTGGAGGACAGAGTAATGGAAAGCAATCAAGCTGAACAGGAGAGAAAAAAAGAACAATAAAAATGAAAATAGGTTAAGGAAACTCAATAACACCATCAAGTGTAATAGCATTTGCATTATAAGGATCCAAGAAAAAGAGAAAAGGGTGGGGAGGGAGAAAATTTTATTTGAAGAAATAATAGCTGAAAACTCACCAAATCTGGAGAGGGAAACAGAAATCCAGATTTAGGAGGCACAAAATGCCCCCAACAAAATCAACTCAAGGAGGTCCACACCAAAGCCATGGTAATTAAAATGGCAGAAAGTAATGGTAAAGAATTTTTAAAGCAGCAAGAAAAAAAGTAGTTATATACAAGAAATACCCTGTAAGACAATAAGCTGATTTTTCAGGAGAAAAACTGCAGGCCAGAAGAGAGTGGCATGATATATTCAAAGTGCTGAAAGAGAAAAAAAAAAGAATACTCTATCCAACAAAGCTATCACTCAGAATAGAAGGAGAGAGAAAAACTTTGCCAGGGAGACAGAAGTTGGGGGAATTCGTGACCACTAAACCAGCCTTACGTGAAATGTTAATGGAGACTCTGTGAGTGGAAAGGAAAGACCATAAGCAGGAGTAAGAAAAGTAGGAAGCACAAAACCAGTAAAATAAACTATATCTATAAAAATCAGTCAAGGGTATCACAAAATAAAAGGACGTAAAGTGTAACACCATATACCTAAAACATGACAGGGGAGAGGAATAAAAATTTAGTGCTTTCAGAATGGGTTCAAACTTAAGTGGCCATCAACCTAATAGACTGCTACATGCATAAGATGTTACATATAGACCTAAAGGTAACCACAGATCAAAAAACCAGTAATAGATATACAAAATATAAAGAGAAGGGAACCAAAGTACATCAATAATGAAAGCTAGCAAACCTTGAAAGAGGAGAACGAGAAAAGAAAGGAATTTAATAAGAACTACAAAAACAACCATAAAACAAGTGACAAAATGGCAATAAGTACATACTGCTCAGTAATTACTTTGAATGTAAGTGGATTAAACATTCCAATCAAAAGACATAGGGTGATAGAATAGATAAAAAAAGCAAGACCCATCAGGACACCTGGGTAGCTCAGTTGGCTAAGCATCTGACTCTTGGTTTTGACTCAGGTTGTGATCTTAGGATTGTGAGATCAAGCCTGTGTGGGACTCCATGCTCAGAACAGAGTCTACCTGGATTCTTCTTCCCTTTACTCGCCCTTCTCTCCTCCTCCCCCAACTCACACTCCATCTCAAACAAATAAGTAAAATCTTAAAAAAAAAAAAAAAAAGCGAGACCCATCTACATACTGCCTACAAGAGACTCATTTCAGACGTAAAGACATATGCATGCAGAAAGTGAAGAAATGCAAAAGCATTTATCATACAAATGAAAGTGAAAAGAAAGCCAGGTAGCAACACTTTTATTAGACAAAATGGGCTTTAAAACAAAGACTGTAACAGGAGATAAAGAAGGACAGTACATAATAACACAGGGAACCATCGAACAAGAAGAAGGGAACACCCGAAAATATATAGCAGCTAATAAGAAACTTAAAGGAAGTAATTGATACTAACACAATAATAGTAGGGGACTTTAACATCCCTTATATCAATGGATAGGTCATCTAAACAGTAAATGATTAAGGAAACAGTGGCTATGAATGACACATTCGACCACATGGATCTACCAGATATATTCAGAACATTCCATCTTAAAACAGTGGAATACACATTTTTTTCAAGTGCATATGGAACATTCTCCAGAACAGATCACATATTAGGCCACAAAGCAAGTCTCAACAGGTTCACAAAGACTGAAGTCATACCATGCATCTTTCCAACCACAACAATATGAAACTAGACATCAAACATAGGAAAAAAAATCTGGAAAACACACATACGTGAAGGCTAAGTTACAGGCTACTAAACAATGAATGGGTCAACCAAGAAATCAAAGAGGAATTGAAAAATATATGGAGAAAAATAAAAATGAAAACACAATGGCCTAAAATCTTTGGGATGCAGGAAAGCAATTCTAAAGGGAAGATTATAGCAATACAGGCCTACCTCAAGAAGCAAGAAAAACTTCAAATAAACTACCTAACATTACACTTAAGGGAGTTAAAAAAAATAAGCAACTAGCAGAAGGAAGGAAATAATAAAGATCAGAGAATGAATAAAATAGAAATTTAAAAAAAAAAGAACAATAGAACAGATCAGTGAAACCAGGAGCTGGTTCTTTGAAAAGATCAACAAAATTGATAAACCTTTAGCCAGACTCATCAAAAGAAAAAGAGAGGGCTCAAAAATACATCAGAAATGAAAGATGAGAAATAACAACTAACACCACAGAAATACCAAGGGTTATGTGACTATTATGAAAAATTATATGCCAACAAATTGGATAACCCAGAAAAAATAGAAACATGTAACCTCCCCAAACTTGATCAGGAAGAAATAGAAAATGTGAACAGACTGATCACCAGCATGAGCGACTGAATCAGCAATCAAAAAACTTTGACAAATAAAAGTCTAGGACCAGACATCTTCAAAAGTGAATTCTACCAAACATTTAAAGAGTTAATACTTATTCTTCTCAAACTATTCTGAAAAATGGAAGAGGAAAGAAAGCTTTCAAATTCATTCTATGAGGCCACCTATACCCCCATACCAAAGCCAGACAAAGACACTACCAAAAAAGAGAGACAGACTGAGGGAACTACAGAAAAATATCTCTTATGAACAGAAATGTAAAATCTTCAACCAGATATTAGCAAACCAAATCAAACAAATCATTTGCCAAGATCAAGTGGGATTTTTTCCTGAGATAAGGGTGGTTCAGTATCAACCAACATGATATATCACATCAGCAGCACAAAGTATAAAAATCATATGACATACCAAGGAATAACCTTAACCAAGGAGGTAAAAGACCTCTACTCTGAACACTATAAAACACTGATGAAAGAAACTGATGATACAAATGGATATTCCATGTTCATATACTGGGAGAACAAATATTGTTAAAATGTCTATACTACATAAAGCAACCTACAGATTTAATGTAGGTTAAAATACCAAATCCCTATCCTAATCAAATCCTATCAAAATACCAAAAGTATTTTTCCCTATCAAAATACCAAAAGTATTTTTCACAGAACTAGAACAAGTAATCCTAACATTTGAATGGAACCACAAAAGACTCCAAAAAGACAAACTAATCTTGGGAAACAAAACAAAACAAAACTGGAGGTGTCACAATCCCAAAATCCAAGATATACTACAAATCTGTAGTAGTCAAACAGTATGGTACTGGCACAAAAACAGACACATAGATCAACAGAAGAGAACAGAAAGCCCAGAAATAAATCCACAATTTTATGGCCAACTAATTTTCCACAAAGGAGGCAAGAACATGCAATGGGAAAAAGTCTCTTCAATAAATGGTGTTGAGAAAACCAAATAGCTACATACAAAAGAATGAAACTGGACCACTTTTTTTTTTTTTAAGATTTTATTTATTTATTTGACAGACAGAGATCACAAGTAGGCAGAGAGAAAGAGGAGGAAGCAGGCTCCCTGCGAGCAGAGAGCCCGATGTGGGGCTCGATCCCAGGACCCCACGATCATGACCTGAGCCAAAGGCAGAGGCTTTAACCCACTGAGCCACACGGGCACCCCCCGGACCACTTTCTTACACCACACACAAAAATGCACTCAAAATGGATTAGGAACCTAAATATGAGACTAAAACCATAAACATTCTAGAAGATAACACTGGCAATAATTTCTCTGACATTGATCACAGCAACATTTTTCTAGATATGTCTCCCGAAGCAAGGGAAACAAAAGCAAAAATAAACTACTGGAAATACATCAAAATAAAAAGCTTCTGCACAGCAAAAGAAACAATCAACAGAACTAAAAGACAACCCACTGAATGAAAGAAGATATTTGCAAATGACATATCTGACAAAAGGTTAGTATCCAAAACACAGAAAGAACTTTTACAACTCAACACATACACACACACACACACACACACACACACACACACACACACGAACAGTCATTTCTCAAAGAAGATATACAGATGGCCAACAGACACATGAAAAGATGTTCAGCATCACTCATCATCAGGAAAATGCAAATCAAAAACACTACCAGAGATCATCTCACACCTGTCAGAATGGCTAAAATAAACAAATCACAAGTGTTGGCAAGGATGTGGAGAAAAAGGAACCTTGATGTTGGTGGGAATGCAAATTTTTTTAAAGATTTATATATTTATTTGAGAGAGAGAGAGAGTGCATGAATGAGTGGGGGGAGGGTCAGAAGGAAAGGGAGAGAATCTCAAACAGACTCCCCAATGAGCATGACTCCAATGCGGGGTTTGGTATCATGACCTAAGTCAAAATTAAGAGTCCAACACTCAACAAACGAAGCCACCCAGGTGCCCCAAAATATTTTTTTAAGATTTTATTTAATAATCTCTTTATTTATTTAATAATCTCTGTACCCAACATGCAGCTCAAACTCATGATCCTGAGATCAAGAGTGGAATGCTCTTTCCACTGAGCCATCCAGGTACCCCGGGAATGCAAACTTCTGCAACCACTGTGGAAGAGAGTATGTAGGTTATTCCAAAAAAATGAAAACTAGAATTACCATACGACCCAGTACTTCAACTAGTAGGTATTCATCCAAAGAATACAAAAGCACTAATTTCCAAAGGTATATGTACCCCTATGTTTATAGCAGTGTTATTTATAATAGGCAAATTATAGACACAACCCAAGTGTCCATAGAATGATAAAGGGATAAACAAGAAGTGGCATATATATACAATAGAATATTATTCAGCTATAACAAAGAATGAAATCTTGTTATTTGCAACAACATGGATAGAGCTAGAGAGCATAATGCTAAGTGAAATAAGTCAGAGAAAGACATATAACCATATGATTTTACTCATATGGAATTTAAGAAACAAAACAAACCAACAAAGAAAAAAAAGAAAAACAAAAATAGATTCTTAACTACAGAGAACTGGTTACTGGGAGGGAAGGAGGAGGGAAATAGGTGATGAGGATTAAAGAATACACTTATTCTGATGAGTATTAGTAATGTATAGAACTGTTGAATCACTATCTTATACACCTGAAAATAACACTGTATGTTAATTATAATAAAATTTAAAAAATTTATTTTTTTCCAAAAAATGAAGTGCAAAAGCAGGCAGATAGTACACAAACAAATGAGTGTGGCTGTGTTCCAATAAAACCTCTTTAGAGTCACTGAAATCTTAATTTCATGTAATTTTCACATACTACAAAATAGGATTTTTTCATCTATTTTATAACGTAAAAGCCATTCTTAGCATTCAAGCTATATAAAAAAAAAGGCAATAGGCCAATTTGGCTTTTGGACCATAGACTGCCAATCCTGACGTTGAGTTTTAATACTTGCTTCTTTTTTTAAGAAATTATCATCTTTATGGGGCATAGAGGTGGCTTGGTAGGTTAAGCATCCGCCTTTGGCTCACTCAGGTCATGACCTCAGGGTCCTGGGATGGAGCCCTGCATTGGGCTCTCTGCTCAGTGAGAAGCCTGGTTGCCCCTCTCTCTCTCTGCTCCTCCCTTTGCTTGTGCCTTGTCACTCTCTCTCAAATGAATAAATAAAAACTTTTAAAAAAAGATTTTACTTATTTGACAGAGAGAGAGAGAGAGAACATGAGCAGGGGGAATTGGAGAGGAAGAAGCAGGCTTCCCATTGAGCAGGAAGCTGGACGCGGTGCTTGATCCTAGGATCCTGAGATCATGGCCTGAGCTGAAGACACATGCTTAATGACTGAGCCACCCAGGCACCCCCAAAAAAACTTTTTAAAAAATTATCATCTTGAGTGAGAGGCAAGATGGCGGAGGAGCAGCAGACTGAAATGACATCAGGTCCTGGAATTCAGCTAGATAGTTATCAAACCATTCCGAACACCTACAAACTCAACAGGAGATAGAAAAGAAGAAGAGCAGCAATTCTAGGAACAGAAAGGTAGATTTCCTTTCTGATTTCACTTTCAGAAAGGAAGGACGTGGGGAGAAATGAATGGAAAGTGAGAGGAAGATGGACCAGGGGGTGGGGGGCTCCCCGCAAGCAGTGGAACAGTGGAGCACAAAATCAGAAATTTAGAAGTCTGCTCCACTGAGGGACATCACTCCAGAGGCTAAGCAGGGGTGGAGCCCTCGTTGGGACAGTGTGGTTTCAGGTCCCACGGGGTCACAGAAAGATTGGGGGTGTCTGAGTGTGTCAGAGCTGCCAGATATCAGAGCGGGGAAGCCAACTACAGAGACAGAGACAAAGAGTGAGCTTTCAGATTGGGGTTACCTTAAACCATGATCCAAGGCACAGTTGGGACACTGCTCTTTGAGCAGGGACCCCACAAGTGGCAGATCCAGGGAAACTCACCTTCCTCCTCTGGGAGAAGCAGCGCAGCACTGCTGGGTTTGGAGACTCCAAATGGGACTGTGTGCCAGAGATTGAAACGTTCAGTCACAGACCAGGTGAGCTTAGAGTGTGGCCAGAGACCAGGGAGATAAGAGTGATTGCTTATATCTGAGGGCACACTGAGGAGTGTGGCCCCGAGCTCTTGGCTCCCCCGGGCAGGGATTGGGAGGCCACCATTTTCATTCCCATCCTCCAAAGCAGTACAGAATGTGTTCAGGGAACAAAAGCTCCGAGAGCAAACTGAGCAGATTACTTAGTCCAGTCCCTGGCAAGGGTGGTGCAATTCTGCCTCAGGCAAAGACATTTGAGAATCTGCAACAGGCCCCTCCCACAGAAGATCAGCAAGAACATAGAGCCAAGACCAAGCTCACTGGTCAAGAAGAATATCGAAACTCCAGAGCTAGGGGAAAGCAACACATAGAATTCGTGGCTTTTCCTCATGATCCTTTAGTTTTGCAAAGTTAAGGTTTTTAAAATATTTTTTTTAAGATTTTATTTATTTATTTGACAGAGACACAGCGAGAGAGGGAACACAAGCAGTGGAGCAGCAAGAGGGAGCGGGAGAAGCAGGCTGCCCACAAGAGCAGGGAGCTCAATATGGGGCTCGATACCAGGACCCTAGGATCATGACCTGAGCTGAAGGCAGACGCTTAATGACTGAGCCACCCAGGCACCCTAGTGTTTTTTTTTTCTTATCCTATTCTTTTCAACATTTCCTCATTCCTCTTTTAACATTTTTTAAGTAGTTTATCTTAACAATACCTTTCTATTTTAAGATTTTACCTATTTATTTGACAGACAGAGATCACAAGTAGGCAGAGAGGCAGGCAGAGAGAGAGAGGAAGGGAAGCAGGCTCCCCGTCAAGCAGAGAGACCAATGCGGGGCTCAATCCCAGAACCCTGGGATCATGACCTGAGCCGAAAGCAGAGGCTTTAACCCACTGAGCCACCCAGGTGCCCCAACAATACCTTTCTTAAAAAAAATCTTTCTAAACTTTCATTGTTAGTCATATCTTATCCCTTCATTGTATTTAACCTTATTTTTTGTATACATGTAGGTTTTTAAAAAAATTTTGGGATATAATTTCTTCTATTCAAAATATACCATAATCTAGCACATAGATTTGTTCTAGTCTCCAGTCTGAGCACATTCCCTCCTCTTTTTTTTCTTTTTCCAACCAACTTATCTCATCAATTCTTTTTTTAGAATATTTTTTGTTCTCATCTATATAGTCATATGCCATCCCTTCATCGTGTTTACCCTTATTTTTGTATATATATGTTTTTCTTTAAAATTTTGGGAGGTAGTTTCTTCAAAGAGACCAAAATGGTCCCAAAATCAAGTGGGTTGCTCTGTTCTATTCACCAGTCTAATGTGTGTGTGTGTGTGTATAAAATATTTTAATTTATTTCTTTTTTTCCCCTTTTCCTCTCCCACCGCCCCCGGTTTTGGACCTCTTCTGATTTGGTTAGCGTACATTTTTCTGGGGTCTTTGCCACCATTTTAGTATTTTATTCTCTCATCCATATATTCTTGCCTGGATAAAATGACAAGGCAGAAAAACTTACCACAAAAAAAAAAAAAAAAAAAAAAAAAAGAACATGAAACAGTACCGATGGCTAGGGACCTAATCAATATGGACATCAGTAATACATCAGAACTAGAGTTCAGAATGACAATTCTCAAGGTGCTAGCTGAGCTCAAAAAAGGCATGAAAGATATTAGAGAAACCCTTTCTGGAGAAATAAAATCCCTTTCTGGAGAAATAAAAGAACTAAAATCTAACCAAGTTGAAATTTAAAAAGCTATTAATGAGTGCAATAAAAAATGGAGGCTCGGGATGCCTGGGTGGCTCAGTGGGTTAAGCCGCTGCCTTCGGCTCGGGTCATGATCCCAGCGTCCTGGGATCAAGTCCCGCATCGGGCTCTCTGCTCAGCGGGGAGCCTGCTTCTCCCCTCCCCTCTCTGCCTGCCTCTCTGCCTACTTGTGTGATCTCTATCAAATAAATAAATAAAATCTTTAAAAAAAAATGGAGGCTCTTACTGCTAGGAAAAATGAGGCAGAAGAGAGAATTAGTGATATAGAACACCAAATGATGAGGAATAAAGAAGCTGAGCAAAAGAGAGAAAAAGAACTACTGGACCACAAAGGGAGAATTCGAAAGATAAGTGATACCATAAGACGAAACAATATTAGAATAATTGGGATTCCAGAAGAAGAAGAAAGAGAGAGAGGAGTGAATTATAGTAGAGAATCTCCCTAATATGGCAAAGGAAACAAGCATCAAAATCCAGGAGGAACAGAGAAGCCCCCTCAAAATCGATAAAAATAGGTCCACACCCCATCATCTAATAGTAAAACTTACAAGTCTTAGTGACAAAGAGAAAATCCTGAAAGCAGCTCAGGACAAGCTGTATGTCTGAAACATACAATGGTAGAAATATTAGATTGGCAGCCGACTTATCCACAGAGACCTGGCAGGCCAGAAAGAACTGGCATGATATATTCAGAGCACTAAATGAGAAGAGTATACAGCCAAGAATACTGTACCCAGCTAGGCTATCATTGAAAATAGAAGGAGAGATAAAATCTTCCAGGACAAAAAGAAATTAAAAGAATTTGCAAACACCAAACCAGCCCTATAGGAAATATTGGAAGCATTCCTTTAAGGAAAGAGAGAGCCTAAAAGTAGTAGACCAGAAAGGAACAGAGACAATATACAGTAACAGTCACCTTACAGGCAATACAATGGCACTAAATTCATATCTCTCAATAGTTACCATGAACGTAAATGGGCTAAATGCCCCAATCAAAAGACACAGGGTATCAGAATGGATAAAAAAACAAAACCCATCAATATGGTGTCTATAAAAAAATCATTTTAGACCCAAAGACACCTTCAGATTTAAAGTGAGAGGGTGGAAAACAATTTACCATGCTAGCAGACATCAAGAAAATGCTGGGGTGTTATCTAATCCTTATATTAGATAAGTTAGATTTTAAGCCAAAGACTATAATAAGAGATGGGGAAGGACACTATATCATACTTAAAGGGTTTTTCCAACAAGAAGATCTAACAATTTTAAATATCGATGCCTCTAACATGGGAGCAGCCAACTATTATTGGTTATAACCAATTAATAACAAAATCAAAGAAACACACTGACAATAATACAATAATAGTAGGGGACTATAACACCCCCCTCACTGAAATGGACAGATCATCCAAACAAAAGATCAATAAGGAAATAAAGGCCTTAAATGACACAATGACAAGATGGACATCACAGATATATTCAGAACATTCCATCCCAAAGGAACAGAATACATATTCTTCTCTAGTGCACATGGAACATTCTCCAGAATACATCACATCCTGGGTCACAAATCAGGTCTCAACCGGTATCAAAAGACCGGGATCACTCCCTGCATATTTTCAGACCACAATGCTCCGAAGCTAGAACTCAATTACAAGAGGAAAGTTGGAAAGAACTCAAATATATGGAGGCTAAAGAGCATCCTACTAAAGAATGAATGGGTCAATCAGGAAATTAAAGAAGAATTGAAAAAATTCATGGAAACAAATGATAATGAAAACACTACTGTTCAAATTCTGTGGGACACAGCAAAGGCGGTCCTTAGAGGAAAGTATATAGCGATACAAGCCTTTCTCAAGAAACAAGAAAAGTCTCAAGTACACACCTAATGCTACACCTAAAGAAGCTGGAGAAAGAACAGCAAAGAAAGCCTAAACCCAGCGAGAAGAGGAATCATAAAGATCAGAACAGAAATCAATAAAATAGAAACCAAAACAACAGTAGAAGAGATCAACAAAACTAAGAGCTGGTTCTTTGAAAGAATTAATAAGATTGATAAACCGCTGGCCAGACTTATCCAAAAGAAAAGAGAAAGGACCCAAATAAATAAATCACAACCAACACCAAAGAAATATAAACAATTATAAGAACATATTATGAGCAACTATATGCCAGCAAATTTGACAATCTGGAAGAAATGGATGCATTCCTAGAGACATATAAACTACCACAACTGAACCAGGATGAAATAGAAAAGCTGAACATACCCATAACCAGTAAGGAGATTGAAGCAATCATCAAAAATCTCCCAAAACACAAGAGCCCAGGACCAGATGGCTTCCCAGGGGAATTCTACCAAACATTTAAAGAAGAATTAATACCTATTCTCCTGAAACTGTTCTAAAAAATAGAAATGGAAGGAAAACTTCCAAATTCATTTTATGAGGCCAGCATTACCTTGATGCCAAAACCAGACAAAGACCCCATCAAAAAAGAGAATTATACACCAATATCCTTGATGAACACAGATGCAAAAATTCCCACCAAATACTAGCCAATAGGATCCAACAATACATGATTCATATCTTTCTTTAGTCCTGGGAAATTCTCAGCCATTTATCTTTCTCAGCCATTATTTTTTCTTGCATGGCTTCTCCACTGTTCTCTCTATTATAGGATCTTATAATCCTATCCCCCATGGCTCTTACCTGTTTTTTTTTTTAACCTTATTCTACCTTTGAATATTGCATTCTGGAATATCTGTTCATTTACTCTTTTATTTCACTAATTTATTCTTCAGCTCTGCCTAGTTTACTCCTGAGCTCATTTTATTTCAAACTTCATAGTTTTCCTTCCCAGTGATTGCAATTGGTTCTTTTTCATAGCTCCTACTCTTGTTTTCATGCTTTATCCCTCTTTATCTCTTTGAGGATATAAAAAGTATTTCCGGGGCACCTGGGTGGCTCAGTGGGTAAAAGCCTCTGCCTTCAGCTCAGGTCGTGATCCCAGGGTCCTGGGATCGAACCCCACATCGGGCTCTCTGCTCAGTAGGGGGCCTGCTTCCTCCTCTCTCTCTCTGCCTGCCTCTGCCTACTTGTGGTCTCTGTCTGTCAAATAAATAAAATCTTTTTTTTAAAAAAAAGTATTTCCCAAGTCCTTTTCAGATTGCTCCATTTGCTCTGTTTGCTCAGGAATTTATTCTCTCTCTCTCTTTTTAACTTTTTGTAGATTACTCCTAGTGCCTGTGTTCTTTAGATGTTTTGTGATTCTTGGGTTGAGATCATCTGTAGATTTCTCTCTTGAGCACCCTGGGTAGTAACACTCTTTGACCTGGCAAAAGGGATGGCTCCCCAGCCTCATTCTTTAGAGCCCTGCCCATCATCATAAGATGAGGAGTTTAACAGACTATGCCCAGCTGGACCTACTCTACTCTTGGAGACCTTGGAATTCCTTGAACAAATGGCCCACATCTCCTTGCAGTATCTACATGGACCTCTTCCTAGAATTCAGACTCCCCTGGGCAGACTATATGCTGCTGTTTGTTTACTACGCCCCCACTTTTTTAAGATTTTTATTCATTTAACAGAGAGAGAGAAAAATATATATATATAAGCACGGGAAGCAGCAGAGGGAGAGAGAGAAGCAGGCTCTCCACTGAGCAAGCCCAGTGTTAGGCTTGATCCCAGGACCCTGGGATCATGACCTGAGCTGAAGGAAGATGTTTAACCAACTGAGCCACCCAGGTGCCCCTGTTTGTTCACCCTTAAAGACAAGGAGTAGCCATGTGACAGCTGTTTACAGGGATATGTATGCAGAGATTGGAAAAACAAGGTGAAGTAATCACATGCACACAAGACAGGCCCCTCATGATGTGGAAAAGAGCCAGAGAAAAAAGTAAGTCACAGGCAGCCTCTTTACTTGCTACCCCATTCCACCAAAGAATGCCAAGGAATCTAAGAATTTTCCATTTAAACTTATCCTTTCAACTTGTTATAAAGATATGTTTGTAGGGACGCCTGGATGGCTCAGTGGGTTAAGCATCTCTCTTTGGCTCAGGTCATGATCCTAGGGTCCTGGGATCCAGTCCCGCACTGGGCTCCTTGCTCGGCGGGGAGCCTGCATCTCTCTCTGCCTCTGCTTGCCACTCTGCCTGCTTATGCATACTCTCTCTCTCTCTCTGAAAATAAATAAATAAAATCTTTTAAAATAAATAAATAAATAAAAGATATATTTGTGAAAAATACAGATTTTTTTCCTTAAAATATTTTACTTAACAGATATTAACTTGATGTATCATTTTTAAACATCTATACATATAGTATACAGGCTTCCATTTAAACTCCTACTAAGGGCCTTACAAATGAGGGGGTAGACCTGACTCAGTGGTTTTTACTGATACTTCAACATCTGTATTGGCAGGCACTGGGCTTCAGTCCCACCTGTGGGCAGGAGAAAAGTCCTGCTTCTTCTAGTTTAGGCAGGCAGTTCAGATCTGGCTCCCAACCATTCACAGTCCCTGCTCATCATCATAGGCTCCCAGCTATTTCTTTCTTTTAGGAAGTCTGCACTTCTAAACTAAGGACATATTCTTCCTTTCTTAAAAAGTATATACATGTATACAAACACACCAATATACATATACCCAATATATATTTTCATATATATACACTAATACATATACATATTTAGAGCAGAAGGGAAGAGTTTCAGCATATTTTTAATCTGTTTGAAATCTCGTCTGAAAATCTCATCTGAAAGTAGAGTCTCTACTTTCAAGTATGGATATCAAGAATGCTTCTGAATTTGTAAGGTGAGCCAGGAAACAAGAACCAAACTATGTCTCAGATATGAACATCTTCACTCTCTATGACACAGACTTGACCAGAGCAAACTGTCACAACTGGGAAACAAAAGTAACTCGTTTTAATAAAAATCATTACAGTGTACCAACTATCGCTAACACTTAGGAGGAGCTGGCTTCTCTGGCTCTCAGTTTCCTAGCTATAATCAAGTGAGTTCAAGAAGTTAATGTCTAGTAATTTCCAAAAGCCCCTTTCTGGAACCCTCTTACACTGTTGGTGGGAATGCAAGTTGGTGCTGCCACTTTGGAAAACAGTGTGGCAATCCCTTAAGAAATTAAAAATAGAGCTACCCTATGACACTGCAATTGCACTACAGGGCAGTAGTACACTGCAATTGCACTACTATATTTTTACCCCAAAGATACAGATGTAGTGAAAAGGAGGGCCATCTGTACCCTAATGTTCTTGGCAGCAATGGTGGAAAAAGCCAAGATGCCCTTCAACAGACAAATGGATAAAGAAGATATATATGGTCCATATATATGATGGAATATTATGCCTCCATCAGAACGGATGAATACCCAACTTTTGTAACAACATGGATGGGACTGGAAGAGATTATGCTGAGTGAAATAAGTCAAGCAGAGAGAGTCAATTATCATATGGTTTCACTTACTTGTGGAGCATAAGGAATAACACAGAGGACATTGGGAGAAGGAAAGGAGAAGTGAGTTGGGGGAAATCAGAGGGGGAGACGAACCATAAGAGACTGAACTCTGAGAAACAAACTGAGGATTTTGGAGGGGAGGGGGTAGGAGGGATGGGTGAGCCTGGTCGTGGGTATTATGAAGGGCATGTACTACATGGAGCCCTGGGTATGGTGCATAAACAATGAATCTTGGAACACTGAAAAAATAAAATAATTTTTTTAAAGCCCCTTTCCTTATTAATTTTTCTAATTTCACATAATATAAGCCTAGGTCAGATTTTATTGCATTCTAAGAGTGAATTTCTGAGCCTGAACCATATTGACATTTTAGAGATAACAGCAAAAGAAATCATCCAAATCATCCAATAGGGGTACATAAGAGAGCTTTGATAACTGCAAGATATTTTGGCAAAGTAAGATAATACTGTTACATATGGTGGAATATGCATTCAGTATTATACACTCAAAAAAAGTTTATGGGTAAAGAGAGAGTGAGGACTGCTCAATGAAAAAGAATTGATTCACTAGGAAAAACAGTTTGGGCGGCAGGGGGAAGTGAGTAGTCAGCAAATAAACACAAAATTAAGCTGAAGTAGAACTTCAGTTTCAAGGATGAAGTACAATAAGCCTCCTTAAAATGGAAAGGGTATACTCTCCTTGAAGAAAAGTATCAATAGAAGCATGAGTCTGTGAAGTAGCTCTGCTGAGCAAGACATTTTAAACAGCAACACTTTATACCGCAGTTGCCTCTGAGCACATCATTTCCAGGAACTCAACAGCATGCACTGTTATCAGGACAGGCCTCCAAAAATAATCAAGACAATTGTCAACTCACCCCATGTAAGAGTAGCCAGGGTCAAGAGCTCAGGGATTGAATCCTGACATACTACATATTCTGGAGAATACGGATCAGTTTGAACTTCAGCATCCCGATAATCAGTCTGAGTACCCACAGTATACTTTGAAGGTATGGGAGGGTACTTAGCAGGAGTAGGAGGGAAAATATATGCCTCTGTCCTAAAAGGGAAAATTATTTCAAAAATTAACACCTGATCCAATCACTTAGAATACTATACAGTCAAGTAGAAATAAATCCTTAGCTTCACTAAGCCTATTCCCCCTTTAAACATGCACAAATTCATGAATCCAGTGTATCCAGGATTGTGCCCAATTATCTTGAGAGAATTGCCTTGTTAGTCTCAACTCTGCCAAGAAACTGAAGGGATATAAAAGCCCAGGTCCACTCACAAAAGTACCTATTTATCTGAGTATCACTGGGCAGGAATGTAATACAGAACTATAAAATGTAGATTCTAGGATGTCATACAGTTACTTCCAAACCTGTTGAGAATTGCTACTTCCTGGTTTCTTTTTTCTCTGCTTTTAGTTAAACAACAAAATTTAATTATTTCTCTCGAAAAATTCAGGAGCAGAGAAAAGAGAAGAGATGCTTTCTGATTTTTTAAAAAGGCAAGGCTCTTTCAAGATAGATGACTCAATTAATTAATGCTAGGATTACTTGGTTAACTATATAAAAGTTACCTCATTCCTTGGACAGAAATTAATTCCAGATATTTTAAGGCATTTAATGTAAAAAATGAGACTATAAAAGTAACAGGAAACATAAGTAAATATACCATAATATTTTTATTACCAAATAAAGGCCTTATAAATCAGTAAGACAGTTATACACTAAAAGAAAAATGGGTAAAGAACAATTGACAAAAATGAAAACTTGTAGCAAACATATGAAAAAATAATGAACATAAATAGTAATCAAAGTAAAGTAAAACCACAAGATGCTATTTTAGTATATCACATAAGCAAAGATCTAAAAAATTGAAAATACCTAGCATTGATGAAATTGCAAAGAAACAGGCATTCTCATGTTGACTGAAATACAAACAGATATAACCTAACAGGTACCTTAGCAACATATATCTGACCTTTAAAATACTCTTTTGCCCAGCAAATGTACTCCTAGGAATTTATTCTAGTAAATAACTGGACAAGTATACAGAGATATTATATATGCAAACATATTCACAAAGTCTGATGTGTAAGAGAAAACTTACGAACTTTTTTAATGACCAATTTTTAAAAAATGGTTGCACCTAAGGTTATTAGGCATCAATCTTGGATCCATATTTTCAACTTTTTGTTTTTTTTCTTATTCTGGTTACTTTTAAGTACAGAAAAATTTTTTTACATTAATTCATTCAAACATATATCTACTCCTGGGCACCTGGGTGGCTCAGTCAGCTAGGCATCTGCCTTTGGCTCGGGTCATGATCTCGGGGTCCTGGGATCAAGCCCCACGTCGGGCTCCCTACTCAGCAGAGAACCTGCTTCTCTCTTCCCACTGCCTGCCACTCTGCCTCCCTGTGCTCTCTAGCTCTCTGTCAAATAAATCTTTAAGAAATTACAAAAATAGGGACGCGTGGGTGGCTCAGTTGGTTAAGCGGCTGCCTTCGGCTCAGGTCATGATCCCAGCGTCCTGGGATCGAGTCCCACATCTGGCTCCTTGCTCGGCAGGGAGTCTGCTTCTCCCTCTGCCTCCGCCTGCCTCTCTGCCTGTGCTTGCTCTCGCTCGCTCTCTGACATAAATAAATAAAATCTTTAAAAAAAAATAAAATAAAATAAAAAAAAAAGAAACTACAAAAATAAACATGTCTACTATTAACATAATTTTTATAACAATATGATAATTTTTATATTTTATATATATCAAATGGCATATGATAATTTTTATATTATATATTGTATATTTTATACCAAGTATGACAGCACATATGCTTTAAAAACAGTGCACTGTTTTCTAAAATTTTATTTTTAGATGTCCATCAACTGATGAGTGGATAAAGATGTAGTGTATACACACACACACATATACACACACAGGAATATTACTCAGCCATCAAAAAGAATGAAATCTGGCTATGTGCAATGACATGGATGGGACTGGAGTGTATTATGCTAAGTGAAATAATTCAAGGAAAGACGGATACCGTATGATTTCACTCATGTAGAATTTAAGAAATAAAACAGATGAACACAGGGGAAGGGAAGGAAAAATAAAATAACGTAAAAACAGGGAGCAAACCATAAGATACTCTTAGAGGGAACAGAGTTGCTGGAGGGGAGGTGGTGAGGGGGTTGAGTAACTGGGTGATGGGTATTAAGGAAGGCACTTGATGCAATGAGCACTGGATGTTGTATGCAACTGATGAATTACTAAATTCTACCCCTGAAACTAATAATAAATACACTATATCTTAACTAACTTGAATTTAAATAACATCTAAAAAATAAAACAAAGATTTTATTTTTAAGCAATCTCTGTACCCAGTGAGGGGCTTGAACTCACAACCCCAAGATCAAGAGTCGCAACTCCACGGATTGAGCCAGTCAGGTACCCCAGCAGTGTTTTTTTGTTTTTTTTTTTTACTTTTGAGTTTGTTTCCCTTAATATCTTTTCCTCCCTTATCCACCTATAGAAGTACCCTTTTTGTATATCCTAGATCTAGAATATATACTTGAACTATTCTTGAATCTTGCTGTATTTTCATCCACATTTCTTATTCTATACTTACTCAAATATACACATATAGACTATTATGTTTTACTAACATGGAAAACATATTATTAATATATTTTTGCATCTTCCCTTTTTAACTAAATCATACCTCAAAATCTTTCCAATCCATTCATGTGGCTCTTTCTCAAGAAAAATCAAACTTAAATGATCACCATCAATAGAAAAACTACTTCAAAAAATATGGCATACCTATAATGGAATTTATGCAGCTATTAAAAGTAAAAATGTAATCAGAATTTATAAACATATAAAAATGTCCATAATTCAATGTAAAGTAGGGAAAAAAGCACACTATGGAGCAGCATGTACAACAGGAGTACATTTTTATATTTAAAAACCGTCTTGGGGGCACCTGGGTGGCTCAATGGGTTAAGCCTCTGCCTTCAGCTCAGGTCATGATCTCAGGGTCCTGGGATCGAGCCCCACATCAGGCTCTCTGCTCAGCAGGGAGCCTTCTTCCCCCTCTCTCTGTCTGCCTCTCTGCCTACTTGTGATCTCTCTCTCTGTGTCAAATAAATAAAATAAAATCTTAAACACACACACACACACACACACACACACACAAATTGTGTTTTGTGCATAGAAAAATGCCTAGATGGATATACAATAAAATAACAACTATTTCTGGATAGGATTACAGAATTTTTTTCATGTTTATAGTTTTCTAAATTTTCTAACACTTTTTTAATCCAAACATGTAGTACCATTAAATAAGTACTAAAAAATAAGGAAAAAAATAGCCATTTCCACTTAAAAGAAAATATGTCTTCTAGCTGGTAGAATTGTTAAATTACACAAGCAAAAAAACGAAATATAATGGCAAAAAAGAGAAAGACTTCCATTTTAAAAAACAGTCAAAGGCAATGGGAGGTGTTTATATATAAGCAAAACATACAGAGCTTAGCTCTAACAAAAATGCACTTCAAGTCAGCTAGAAAGAAGCACCTTCTTGGACATTCAACCTATAATAAAATTAGTACTTTGAACTGTTATTAATGCTGACTTCTAATGGTATTAAAATCATTTTTTCAGCAGCTGTTATGAATTTCTAACCTATGTAGATAATTTAGATATTTATAATTTATGTTTTCAGCAGAAATTATTTGACTATAAAGAGTCTAGTTGAGGAAATAATTTCAAATCAGCTTCCTATTATCTCAGATCATATGAATATTATAACACCACTGGTTTGAATCAAGAAAATAAATCACTTACCAAATTAAAAATTATACACATTTGAACCATCTGATCAAATATGCTAAGATTATGATAAAGCCTAATGAATCCTTCTGACTAACCTTTCTGATGATTTAAGATCCTTCTGGATGAGTCAGAGAAGAGGATGCAAAGAGAGAATGCTACCTTGACAGAAGTCCTATGATAACTTAATAGATTCTTTTCTACCTTGTTATTTCTCTCCAACCTATACTCTTTTTCTCCATTTCAGCTGGTTTTAGGGAGAATAAACTGAGTAAGAAAGAACAATGATCTCTTTCCTACCCCTCCCCAACTTCAGTTAGGACTCAAAAACAAGAAAAACCCCATATTTGCTTCTCATCTGGCTTGAGCCCTGGATCCCAACCACAGGCTCACTGGTACCATGACAGCATCTACTGTTACTCTGTTCCCTGTATCCAGACCCTTCCTCCTCCACTACCGCACAAGCACGAGGAGCATGCACTGTCTGCCAGACCCCCTTCTAGATTTTCCCTTCCAGACCCAACGAAACTAAATACAAAGAAGGGTTTCACAAAGTAGCAAACACCGTTCTGTAGCTGAACTCAGAAGAATGTACTTTTTAAAGACTTAATATTTTCAGAGCAGTTTTACATTCACAGTAAAACTGAGAGGAAGATACAGAGATTCCCCATATATACTTTGCCTCCACACATGCACAGGCTGCTCCATTATCAATATCCCTCACCAGAGTGGTACATTTGTTACAAGTGAGGAACATACATTTACACATCATGATCACCCCATAATGTATATTACAGTTCTCTCTTGGTATTATACATTCTATGGTTTGGACAAACCCTTACAATATGTAGTATATGTAGTATAATACCTATCTACCATTAAAGTATCATACAGAGTATCTTCCCTGTCCTAAAAATTCTTTGTACTACTATTCATCCATACCCCTCCAACCCTTGGCAATCAATGATCCATAGCTTTGTCTTTTCCAGAATGTCACAGTTGCAATCATACATACTCTCTGATACATACTGTAGCTTTTCCTGATTGGCTTCTTTGTCTTAGTAATATGCATTTAAGATTCCTTCACAACTTTCCATGACTTAATAGCTCATTTCCTTTTAGTGATGAATAATATATTACACTGTCTCAATATACCATAGTTTATCCATCAACCTGGTAAAGGACATCTTGGTTGCCTCCAAGTTCTGGCATTTATGAATAAAGCTGCTATAAATACTAATGGGTTTATGTGCAGCTTTGTGTAAATTTTTCAAATTTTTGTGTAAGTTTTCAACTCCTCAGGTAAACACCGATGAGCAAGATTGCTGGATGGTCTGCTAAGAGTATGTTTAGTTTTATAATAGCCAAACTGTCTCCCAAAGTGGCTATAGCATTTTGTATTTCCCACCAGCAATGAATGAGGGTTCCTGGTGCTGGTATTGACAGTGTCCCAGATGGTGGCCATTCTAGTAAGTGCATAGTGACATCTTATTATTGTTTTAATTTGCATTTCCACAATGATATATGATGTGAAGCATCTTCTCATATTCTTATTTGCAATCTGTATATCCTTTTTGTGAGGTTTCTGTTAAGGTCTTTGGTCCATTTTAAAATCAGGTTGGTTTTTTTTCTTATTGTTATGTTTGAAGTTTACTACATAGTTTGGATAACGGTACTTTAGCAAATACATCTTTTGCAAATATCTTCTCTGAGTCTGTGGCTGTCTTCTCATTCTACTGACACTGTCTTTGTACAGCAAAAGTTATTTTTTTAAAGTTTTTATTAAATTCCACTTAGTTAACATACAGTGTAATATTAGTTTCAAGAGTAGAATTTAATGATTTACCATGTACATATAAAACCCAGTGCTCATCACAACAAGTATCCTTCTTAATCCCCATCACCCATTTAGCCCATCCCCCTGCCCACCTCCCCTCCAGCAACCCTCAGTTTGTTCTCTATGGTTAAGAGTCTGATTTATGGTTTGCCTGTCTTCCCCCCCTGCCCCGTGCCATGTTCATGTTTTGTTTCTTAAATTCCACATATGAATGAAATAAAATGGTATTTATCTTTCTGACTGACTTATTTTGCTTAGCATAATACACTCTAATTCTATCCATGTTGTTGCAAATGGCAAGATTACACTCTTTTTTATGGAACAGACTGTTTTCCATGAGATATTCTTTCCTGCTTTGTCAAAGATTAGTTGACCATATAGTTATGGGTCCATTTCTGGGTTAGCTGTTCTGTTACATTGATCTATATGTCTGTTTCTGTGCCAGTACCATACTGTCTCCATAACTACAGTTTTGTAATATAAATTGAAATCCATAATTGTGATGCCTCCAGCTTTGCTTTTCTTTTACAAGATCACTTTGGCTATTCAGGGTCTTTTGTGGCTCCATACAAATTTTAGGATTGTTTTGTTCTAGCTCTGTGAAAAGTCCTGTTGATATTTTGATAGGGATTGCACTGAATGTGTGGATTGCTTTGGGTGGTATAGACATTTTAACAATATTTGCTCTTCCAATCCATGAGTATGGAATATTTTTCCATTTCTTTGTGTCTTCTTCAATTTCTTGCATAAGTGTTCTATAGTTTTCAGAGTACAGATCTTTTACCTCTTTGGTAGGTTTATTCTTAGGAATCTTGTTTTTGGTACAATTGTAAATGGAATTGATTTCTTGATTTCTCTTTCTGCTGCTTCACTATTGGTGTACAGAAATGCAACAGATTTCTGTACACTGGTTTTGCATCCTGCAACTTTACTAAATTCATGTCATCAGCTCTGGTAATTTTGGGTTTTCTATATAGGGTATTATGTTGTCTATGGATAGTAAGTTTGACTTCTTCCTTGCCAATTTGGATGCCAATCTGTTGTCTGATTGCTAAGGCTAGGACTTTCAATACTACTTTAAATAGCAAAGATGAGAGAGGCCATCCTTGTCATATTCCTGACCATAGAGGGAAGGCTTGCAGTTTTTCCTCATTGAGGATGATATTAGCTGTGGGTCTTTTGTACATGGCCTTTATAATGTTGAAGTATGTTCCTTCTACCCCTACTTTGTTGAGTGTTTTTATAATGAATGGATGCTGTATTTGTCAAATGATTTTTCTGCATCTACTGAGAGGATCATATGGTTCTTTTCCTTTCTTTTATCAATGTAGTGTATCATTGATTGATTTGTGAATATTGAACCACCTTGCAGCCCAGGAATAAATCCCACTTTATGTGGTGCATAACTCTTTAGTGTACTATTGGATTCAACTTGCTACTCTCTTATGGAGAATCTTTACATCCATATTCATTAGGAATATTGGCCTATAATTCTTTCTAGTGATGTCTTTGTCTGGTTTTGGAATTAATGCAGGCCTCAGAGAATGAGTTTGGAAGTTTTCCTCCCATTTCTTCAGAAGAATAGGCATTAACTCTTCTTTAAATGTTTGATAGAGGGGCACCTGGGTGGCTCAGCTGGTTGGGTGTCTGGCCCTTTGTCATGATCCCATGGTCCTGGGATTGGGCCCCAGGTCGGGTCCCCCGCTCAGTGGGGAGCCTGTCTTCTCCCTCTCCCTCTGCCTGTTGCTCCCCCTGTTCATGATCTCTCTCTGTGTCAAATGGATAAATAAAATCTTCAAAAAAAAAAAAACTTTAAAGAAATCAAAAATAAATGTTTGACAGAATTCCCCTGGGAACCCACCTGACCCTGGACTTTTGTTTGCTGGGAGATTTTTGATCACTGATTCAATCCTTTGCTGGTTAGGGTCTGTTCAAATTTTCTATTTCTTCCTGCTTCAGTTTTGGTAGTGTATATGTTCTAGGAATATATGCATTTCTTCCAGACTGCCCAATTTGTTGGCATATAATTTTTCATAATATTCTCTTATAATTGTTTATATTTCTGTGGTATTGGTTGTGATCTATCTTCTCTCATTTGTAGGTTTAAAGTGAGTCTCTTGTAGGCAGCATATAGACGTCTTGTTTTGATTTGTGTGTGTGTGTGTGTGTGTGTGTGTGTGTTTGATCCATTCTGATACCCTATGTCTTTTGATTGGAGCATTTCGTCCATTTACATTAAGAGTGATTATTGTTAGATATGAATTCATTGGCATTGTATTATTTGTTTTGTCCTTGTTCCTGGAGATTTTCTCTGTTCATTTCTAGTCTTTGTTACTTTTGGTCTTTCTTTTCCACTGAAAGAGTCTCCTTTAAAATTTTTTGCAGGGCTGGTTTAATCTCCTTTAGTTTTTGTCTGGGAAACACTCTCTCTCCTTCTACTCTGAATGACAACCTTGCTAGATAGGGTATTCTTGGTTTTTCCCATTTCCAAAATACTTTGGCTTTTCCCAGAGTATTTTCCCATTCAGCATATTGAATATATCATACCACTCCATTCAGGCCTGCCAAGTTTCTGTGGAAAGGTCTGCAGCTAACCTGCTGCTGCTAAAGAAGTCCTAACCTTATGTTAGGGACTTCTTTTGTCTTGATGCTTTTAGGATTTTTTCCTTTTCTCCACATTTTGCAAATTTTACTATAATGTGTCTTGGTGTTTGCATGCTTTTGCTGATTTTGATGGGAGCTGTCTGTGCCGCCTTGATTTGGATATCTGCTTCCTTCCCCAGATCAGAAAGTTTTCAGTTATAATTTCCTCAAATAAACCTTCTGCCCCTTTTTCCTTCTCTTCTTCTTCTTCTGGGATTCCTATGATATGAATGTTATATACTTTGTGGAGTCACTGAGTCCCTAAATCTATATTCATGATCCAATATTTTTCTTTCTCTCTTCTTTTCAGCTTCATTATTTTCCATAATCTTATTCTAGCACTTCTTCATATCTTGTCCATCCTTGTGGTCACTACATCCAGTCAATTTTGTATTTTGGTTATAGCATTTTTATTTCAGCCCGACTAGTTTTTAGGTCTTTTATCTCTGTGATCATGGTCTCCCTGATGTCTCCTATGCTTTTCTCAAGCCCAGCTAGTATCCTTATGGTTATTGTTTTAAATTCTGAATCAGGCTTATAACTATTTAGATTAGATCGCTAGTGTGACCTTTTCTTTTTCTTTCTTTTGGGATGAATTCCTCCATCTTGGTATTTGTTTAAGTCTCTGTCTTCTTCTCTGTGTTAAGAAAGCCTGTTATATTTCCTGCTCCTGAGAGTAATGGCTTTACGAAGAAGAGGTTCATATGCTGTCCAGGGCTAGGCACTTCAAGAAGTGTCTCTCTAGATGCTGTGTACATTCTGCTGCTGTGTTCTGGCTATTCTTTTCCTCAGGTCAATCCTCTGCAGAATTTCACCTTGCCTGCACTGGGGACTGCTTGGAACTTGGCCAGAGTGTGGCAGATTTTAACTATGTGTGCTCTGGTCTGTTTATTAAGAGAGCCCTGATGCTTTGCAGCACTCTATGGTCAGTAGACTTGGCACATACAGTGCAGTTATGCTGGTCTTCTGGGGGAGGGGCCCGCTACTCAGGTTCTCAGGCACACTTGCCCTAGTAAAGAAGCAACTGCAGAGTGCAAGGGGGCAGAGCTTGGTGTAAGCAGTTTATGTTGCCACTGTTGGCTTGTGTTGCTTACTGAAGTTAGTTTATGCTGAGGGGCAGGGAAGAGAAATGGCACCAGCCCTCTCCCTCACCCTAGAGAGGGGAGTTTGTGCCCACTACTGTCTGGGAAACCCTTAGAGAAGAGTGAATAATCTTCCCTTGTATGTCCCAGGGGTCCCACAGATCCCTGCCTTCACCCTGTGTCCAGATGTCTGCCCATCTGGCAGTGCAGGGCACCTGTGTTTTATCCCAGGCAGGCTGGCTGAATTTTCCAGTTCCAAACTTTAGGGACCTGGCATGGCTTGGACCTTCCCTCTGGGAAAAGGTCTTGCCACACTGGGGCTGGTACAGATTTGTCCTAGAAATAGCATGAACATACAGGAATTAGGAGTAAAGTAAAATAAAAACAAGTGTCCAGGTTAGCCACCCTCAGAAGATGTTTGTGTCTATGCTAAGGGGCGGGGGAGCATAATGGTACCTGCCATCTCTTTTTTCCCTGGAGAAGCAATTCTACTTCTGTGCAGATGCACTCCAAGAAGGGGGAACCATCTCTCTCTGTATCCCAGGGGACCTTTGGATCACACTGTTCTCAGGCTCTCTGCCCTCCTTCTCCAAAGGAGCACTGCAGCACATACCAGGCTCCAACCTGGCAATGGTACAGAACTCTAAAACTCCAGTCTTTGAGTTCTGTTGACTGTAAAAACTACAAAAATCAGCCCCTCTCATTTTCCCAATCTCTTGGGGGAAATGATTTCCTTGTGTGAAATGTTTCCCCTGTGCAACAACCCCCACCACCTTACCTCTCTCCATGATTAGGTCTCCCTCCCCTCTACAGCACCCGCCATCCTTTTCTCCCCCACATCACATCTACACATCTCCAACCTTCCACAATGTGACCTTTTCTCTCCCTCTGGTGGTGCAGTTTGTTCTGTCAGTACTCAGATTTCTTGGGTGTTCAGAACAATAGCTGTGTTCAAGGGATAAGGTAAGCCTAGGGTCCTCCTAATACTCTCCCATCTTTGCTCAAAAAACCAGAATTTTTTTATTTTCATGAAGTTCAGATTACCCATCATTTCTTTAAAGGATTATACCTTTGGTGTTAGAGCTAAAAATTCACTAACATACCCAAGGGTCGTCTAGGTTTTTTCTTGTTATCTTCTAAGAGTTTTACAGTTTTGCATTCTACATTGAGATCTGTGATCCATTTTGAATTCATTTTTGTGAAGGGTGTAAGGTCTGTGTCTGGATTCTGGTTTTTTTCCTTTTGCATGTAGATGTCCAGTTGTCTCAGCACCATTTGTTGAAAAAACTACTTTGCTCTATTGTATTGCCTTTATTCTTTTTGTCAAATATTAGTTGATTATATTTATGTGGGCTTACATCTGGGCTCCCTATTCTGTTTCACTGATCTGTCTTTTCTTTTCCCAATACCATTATGTCTTCATTACTATAGTTTAATAATAGGTCTAGAAGTCAGGCAGTGTCAGTCCTCCAACTCTGTTCGTCTCCTTCAGTATTGTATTGGCTATTGTCAACACATAATGACTATTCACATAAGCTCTAGAATCAATTTTTTGATAGCCATAAAATAACTTGCAGGGATTTTGACTGAGATTACATTAAATCTATAGATCAAGTTGTGAAGACTTGACATCTTGACCATACTGAGTCTTGTCATTCAGGAACATGGAATCTCTCTCCACTTGTTAATTCTTTGATTTCTTTCATCGAAGTTTTATAGTTTTCCTCCTATAAATCTTGTATATGTCTTATTGAATTGATACCTAAATAATTCATTTTTATGATAATGTGTATAGTACTGTATTTTTAATTTTAAATCCCACTTGTTCATTGCTGGTATATAGGAAAGCAATGGGCTTTTGTTTATTAACCTTGTATTCTGCAGCCTTACTATAATCACTTATTGGTTCTAGTTTTTTTAGTCCTTTTTTCCCAATTTTCTAAATAAATAAACATAGCATCTGCTAACAAAGACAGATTTCTTCCTTACCAATCTGTGTAACTTATTTTCTTTCCTTGTCTTACTGCATTAGCTAGGACTTTTATGATGTTGAAAAGGATGAGTGAGAGGGGACATCTTTACCTTGTTCCTGATCTTAGTGGAAAAGCTTTGAGTTTCTCAACATTTAAGTATGCTGTAAGTTTTTTGTACATGTTCTTTTTTTTTTTTTTTTAATTTATTTGTCAGAGAGAGAGAGAGAGAGAGCGAGAGCAAGCACAGGCAGACAGAGAGGCAGACAGAGGCAGAGGGAGAAGCAGGTTCCCTGCTGAGCAAGGAGCCCAATGTGGGACTCGATCCCAGGACGCCAGGATCATGACCTGAGCCGAAGGCAGCTGCTTAACCAACTGAGCCACCCAGGCGTCCCTGTACATGTTCTTTATAAAGTTGAGGAAGTTTCCTTCTAGTCCTAGTTTACTCAGAGTTTTTATCATGAACAGGTATTGGATACGGTCAAATAATTTTTTCTGCCTCTATTAATGTGATCATGTGATTTTTCTTGTTTAGCCTGTTGATATGGTGGATTACACTAACTGATTTCCAAATGCTGAATTAGTCTAGTACCAGCCTGGTTGTGGTGTATAACTTTTTATATACTGTTGGATTTGATTTGCTAATATTCTGTTGAAGATTTCTATGCCTATGTTCATTGATCTGCAGTTTTGTTTTAATGTCTTTGTATTTTGGTTTTAGAATAATGCTGACCTCATAAAGTTAGAAAGTATTCCTTCTCCTATTATCTAAAACAGATCGTTGAAAATGGTATCATTTCTTCCTTAAATGTTTGGTAGAATTCACCAGTAGACCCATCTGAGTCTGGTGCTTTCTGTTTTGGAAGGTTATTAATTCTTTATTTAATTTCTTTAATAGATACAGGTCTATTCACATTGTCTATTTCTTCTTGTGTGAGTTTGGACAAATTGTTTCTTTCAAGTATTTTTCTTTTTAAAAGGAAAAGATTTATCAGAGAGAGAGAGCAGAGTGAGAAAGAGAGCATGAGTGGGCTGGGGAGGGGCAGGGGGAAAGGTAGAAGCCGGCTCCCAGCTGAGGAGGGAGCCCAGGCTCAATCCTTGGGATCATGAACTAAGCTGAAGGCAGACACCTTTTTTTTTTTTTTTAAGATTTTATTATTCATTTGAGAGAGAAAGAGAGTGACAGAGAGAGCAAAAGCACGGGGTGCAGCAGACAGAGGGTGAGGGAGATGTGGGCTTCAGGCTGAGCACGGAGCCCAACATGGGGCTTGATCCCAGGATCTGGAGATCATGACCTTAGCCAAAGGCAGATGTTTAACCATCTGAGCCACCCAGGTGTCCCTCAAGAAATTAGTCTTTTCATCTAGGTTACCAAATTTGCAGATGTTGTTATTCATAGTATTCCTTTATGTTTTTAACATCAGTAGAATCTGTAGTGATTCTATTGTGATGTTCTTGCTTTCATTTCTGATATTAGTAAATTGTGCCCCCCCCCTTTTTTTTTTTTTTCAGTTATCCCAGTTAGAGGTATCAATTTTAGTGATCTTGTTGACAAACCAGCTCTTGGCTTCACTGACTTTTTTCTATTGATTTTCTTGATCAATTCCATTGATTTATGCTCTTATTGTTTCCTTTCTTTTGCTCTGGATTTAATTTGCTCTTCTTTTCCTAGTTTCCTAAGGTGAAAGCTTAGATGACTGGTTTTAGTTCTTCTTTTCTAATACATAATTTCAATGCTATAAATTTCCCTCTGAACACTGCTTTCAATGTACTCCACAAATTCTGATAAATTGTATTGTCATTTTTTTTCTAAGATTTTATTTATTTGACAGAAATCACAAGTAGGCAGAGAGGCAGGCAGAGAGAGAGGAGGAAGCAGGCTCCCTGCTGAGCAGAGAGCCTGATGCAGGGCTCAATCCCAGGACCCTGGGATCATGACCCAAGCCGAAGGCAGAGGCTTTAACCCACTGAGCCACCCAGGCGCCCGTATATTGTCATTTTCATGAAGCTCAAAATATTTTTCAATTTCTGTGGAGATTTCTTCTTTCTCCTTTGTGTTACTTAGAAATGTATCATTTAATCTCTACATATTCAGGAATTCTGTTATCCTTCTGTTACTAGTTTCTGGTTTAGTTCCATTGTGGTCTGAGAGCAGACACTGTATGATTTCTATTCTTTCACATTTGTTAAATTGTGTTTTATGGCCCAGAATGTAGTCTGTCATGGTGAATGCTCCATGTGAACTTGAGAAGAATATGTATTCTGCAGTTGTTGGACATAGTCTGTAGATATCAATTATATCCAGTTGATTGATGGTGTTGTTGTGTTCAACTAGGGCCTTACTGATTTGTTGCCTGCTAAATGTGTCCATTTCTGCTGGAAGGGTGTTAAAGTCCCCAACTATGATAATGGATTCATCCATTTCTCCTTGTAATTCTATTAGTTTTTGCCTTATGTAGTTTGCCATTCTGTTGTTAGGTGCATACTATTAGGTGCATTCTGTTGTTAGGTGTATGTCTTTTTGGAGAACTGAGCCTTTGATCATTACATAATGCCTCTTTATCCCTGATAATCTTCCTTGCTTTGAAGTCTGCTTTTCTTGAAATTAGTATAACTACTGTTTTCTACTGCTTTCTTTTAATTAGTGTTGGCATAATGTGTTTTTCTCCACCCATTTAATCTATAGGTGTCTTGGGGCACCTGGCTGGCTCAGTCAATAGAGCAACTCTTAGATCTTGGGGTTGTGAGTTCAAGCCCCACACTGGGTATAAACATTAAAAATAAAATCTTTCTTTAAAGATTTTATTTATTTATTTGACAGACAGAGATCAAAAGTAGGCAGAGAGGCAGGCAGGTGGGTAGAGGGGGAAACAGGCTCCCTGCTGAGCAGAGAGCCTGATGTAGGGCTCAACCCCAGGACCCTGAGATCATGACCTGAGCTTAACCTAACACTGAGCCACCCAGGTGCCCCAACATTAAAAATAAAATCTTAAAAAGAATCTATAAGTGTCTTTATAGTTAAAGTGGGTTTATTTTAAAAAAGAGAGAGAAAGAGAACAAGAAATAGACTCTTTTAACTGTTGAGCACAAATTGGTAGTTAACCAGAGAGGAGGTAGCTGGGGGTATGGGTGAAATAAATCATGGGGATTAAGTAGTACATTTATTATGCTGAGCACTGAGTAGTGTATAGAAGGGTTGTATAACTACAATGTACAGGTGAAACTAATATAACATCGTATGTTAACTATACCGGAAAATTTTAAAACTGAATAAACTAAAAAAAATAAGGTGGATTTCTTATTGACAATATATAGTTGGTTCTTGTTTTTTGATCCATCCTGACTATATCTGTATTTTAATTGGTACATTTAGACCACTGATGGTCAAAGTATTGCTGATATATTTGGATTAATGTCTACTATATTTGTTACCATTTTCTATTTGTTGCTCTTGTTTTTTGTTCTTATTTTTCTTCTACCATATTTCAGCTTTTTGTGGCTTTAGTTGAACATTTTATATGATTTCATTTTATCTTTTTTATTAAGTATCATTAGTTATACTTCTTTTTTCACTTTTTTTAGTGGTTGCTCCAGAGCTTTCAATATATATTTAAAACTAATCCAAGTCCACTTTCAAATAACATTATATTCCTTCATGGGTAGTATACACACCTTATATAATAACAAAATAATCCTAATTCTTCTCTTTCACCTATCATTGCTGTCATTTTACTTATATGTAAGCATATATAAGCAAACACACACACACATACACACACACACACACACACACACACACAGAGTTGAACCCTGAACAACACAGGTTTTAATCACATAGATCTATATGTGGATTTTTTTCATAAATACAGTACTGTAAATCTATTTTGTTATGATTTTCTTAACATTTTTCTCTAGTTTTATTGTTAGAAATATAATACATAATATATACAACATACAAAATACGTATGTGTTAATTGACTGTTTATATTATTGGTAAGCCTTCCAGTCAACAGTAGGCTATGAGTAGTTAAGTTTTGGGGAAGTCAAAAGTTATGCATGGATTTTCAATATGCCAGGGTCAATACCCTTAACCTCCATATTTTCAAGAGTCTACTATGTATCAACCATATATGTTTCCAAATACATTGTTGCTATTATTTTGAACAAACTGTCAACTGTTAGATTAAAAAAATAAAACTTTTCACTTTACCTTCATTTATTCCATCTTTTCTTTATGCAGATGCAAGTTTCTGACCTTTATTATTTTCCTTCTCTCTAAAGAACATCTTTTAACATTTCTTATAAGGCAGATCTAATGGCAACAGATTTTCTCAATTTTTGTTTGTCTGAGAAAGTTTTTATTTCTCCTTCACTTTTGAAGGTAACTTCATAGGATACAGAATTCTAGGTTGATTTTTTTTCTCTCAACACTTTAAATTTTCATGTCTCTCTCTTCTTGCGCACATGATTTCTGAGAAGTCAGAGTAATTTTCATCTTTGTTCCTCTGTAAGTAAGGTATTTTTGTCTTCTAGATTCTGTCAAAATTTCTCCTTTATCTTGATTTTCTTTAGTTTGAATAAGATATGTCTTATCAGTGTCTTATCAGTAAAAGAGGTGTACTTCTTTTGGCATTTATCCTGCTTGGTTTCCTACCTCTGTAGTTTGGTGTCTGATATTAACTTGGGGAAATCTTCAGTGATTGTTTCAAGTATGTCTTCTGTTTCCTTTCTCTCTTTCTTCTTCTGGTATTTCCATTACACATTTATTTTATCTTTGTAGTTGTCCACAGCTCTTGGATATTCTGTTCCTTTTTTTCAGTCTTTGTGTCTTTATTCTCTTTGCTTTCCAGTTTTATGGCTTTCTATGGTTCTAACTTCTAGCTCCAAAATTCTTTCCTAAGCTATGTCCAGCCTACTAGTGAGCCCATCAAGTGTATTTATTTTTCATTTCTGTTTTAGTATTTTTTATTTCTAGCATTTTTTTAATTTAAGATTTCCTTTTCTCTGCTTACATCGTCTATCTGATCTTGCATGCTATCCACTTTATCCATTAGACCTCCTTAGCATGTTATCATAGTCGTTTTAAATTCCTGATCTGATAATTCCAACATATCTCCCATATCTGGTTCTAATGCTTACACTGTCTCTTCAAACTGTGTTTTTTGCCTTTCAGTATGCCTTTTGTTTCTTGACTGATACACATAATATACTGGGTGAGAAGAACTACTGTAAATAGGCCTTTAGTAATGTGGTAAGGTGGGGAAGAGGGGGAAAATAAGTATTCTATTGTTCTCTGACTATGTCTCGGTCTTTTCAGGAGCCTATGCATATGGACTGTGAATTTCCTAAGTGTTTCTCAGTTTTTTCTCCACCTGCCCCCTCCCCAGGTGGGGCATGATGGCTAGAGGAGGCTAGAGTTGCATATTATCCTTCCCCCAGGTGAGTTAGGCCATAGTAATATCAGCAGGTTAGACTCTGGTTAACTAGTTAACTAATAGCTGACCTTGTTAAGAACACAGTGCTCTGACATATTTCAAAATAGTTCCCTTTCCACTCCCCACATGAGGGGTTTCTTCCCTAAACTCCCTGTGAGAACCTAGTTGAGCTCCTGGAGGTAAATTTCACAAAATTGTGGGAGCTCCAATGACTAGGTCCCCCTAAAATTTAATTCTCAGAGCCTCCAGCAATTCATCAATTTTTTTAAAGATTTTATTTATTTGACAAGGAGAAATAGACAGCAAGAGAGGGAAAACAAGCAGGGGGGAGTGGGAGAGGGAGAAGCAGGCTTCCCGCTGAGCGGGGAGCTCCATGCAGGGCTCGATCCCAGGACCCTGGATCACGACCTGAGCTGAAGGCAGATGCTTAACAACTAGCCACCCAGTCTCCCTGCAATTCATCAGTCATTGTTCAGGTTTTCCTATCTGGACTTGGTTTCTGGAGTCGTTTCCACTCATGAATCTCTGGGATTCTGGGAATCCATGCCTCCTTATAACCTGTCTGACTCTCTAATCTTAGGGCAGCAGTTTGCCCTGAATCATCCCCTTTCTTACATATCCAAGAAAAGCTGTTGCTTTTTCAGTTTGTTCCGCATTTTACTTGTTGTTAAAATAGATGGCAACTGCCAAGCTCCTTACATGTGGAACTAAAAACTGCCACTGAACTTTTTTTTTTTTTAAGATTTTATTTATTTAAGAAAGAATGAGAGAGAGAGAGCATGAGCGGGGGAGAGGGCCAGAGGGAGAAGGAGACTCCCCACCAAGCAGGGAGCCCGATGTGGGACTTGATCCCGGGACTCCAGGATCATGACCTGAGCCAAAGGCAGTCGCTTAACCAACTGAGCCACCCAGGTTCCCTGCCACTGAACTTTTAAAAAATGTTAACTTTTTATCCTTTTCACCAAGATGCTTACATGAGTCCAAAGTAAAGAGTCCACAGCCAACCATGGAGGGCTGGAGAAAGCCAGCTGATCCCCCAGACAATTCCATCCCTGCTAACATAAGGTGAATTATCCTCATTGCTCAAAAATTCAACCCTGCCAGAATCCCAGAGCTGATTTCATTCAGGGATACTGATTAATTCCTTAAAAACTTCTAAGAAAGTATCTAAGATGTCAACTGTTATGGTTTAATTCCTATAAAGAATCTCTCACATCACAATTATTTAGAAAAGAAGAGGCTTAGTGTTCATCGCTGTAGACCCGGAACTCCCCACAGTTAAACAACTTTTAGGCCTGATGTAAATATTACCTCCAAAGTAGGTGATCCACTAAGCCTGCTTTTAAAGAATTATCAAAGATATCTATAGGAATCTCCCAATCTCCTATGTTCCCCCTTTCTCATACAGAGCATTTCACTGAAAACAAGTCTGCAGCCATCCCTGAGTAAACTGACACCACACAAAGTTGCTCTCTCTAGGGGGAGGGCAAGAAATCTATTCTCCATCTGTATAAGAGCCAAAAGTATCCATGCTTAGTCTTAAAAAATCAGAGAGGGGCGCCTGGGTGGCTCATTCAGTTAAGCATCTGCCTTTGGTTCAGATCATGACCTTGGCACCAAGCTCTGTGTCAGGCTCCATGCTCAGTGGGGAGTCCCCCCCTCCAATTCATGCACTCCCTAATAAATAAATAATCTTTAAAAATAAATAAATAAATAAATAAATAAATAAATACTCAGAGAATCTGGATCATAACTGACACTTATCTTGAGGATTACAGGCATTTGATAACATCTATTCATAAAATGCTATCATTAGGGTATCCTTTAAAATTTTTTTTTTTTAAGATTTTATTTATTTATTTGATAGACAGAGATCACAAGTAGGCAGAGAGGCAGAGAGAGAGAGGAGGAAGCAGGCTGTCTGCAGAGCAGAGAGCCCGATGCGGGGCTCGATCCCATGACCCTGGGATCATGACCTGAGCCGAAGGCAGCGGCCCTAACCCGCTGAGCCACCCAGGCGCCCCTCATTAGGGTATCCTTTAAATGCTTGTTTGAAAGCCAAGCCCTATCTAAATTTCTGTTCAGAAATCTGAGACCTTAAGAAAGGTTTCTTTTCCTGATCATTTCAATTTTTTCTCTTATACACACATTAAGTTTTACTGACACAGGAAACAGTAGAGCAAAACAGTACAGCCCTAAAACAATACTGCAGAACTGCACATTCATCCCAGATTTGGCCCTTGTCCTTTACTTCTCTCTCACCTTGGGCCATTCCTCTGTGGGACAAAAACCATGTTTTGTTGATCTTTGTATGTTAAATAACTTTGTGTAGATTATGAACTTCCAGTACTCAAAAATGATTTCATAACTGATTACTTTTCTTTTTTTTTTTTTTTAAGATTTTATTTATTTGTCAGAGAGAGTGAGCACAGGCAGACAGAATGGCAGGCAGAGGCAGAGGGAGAAGCAGGCTCCCCGCTGAGCAAGGAGCCCGATGCGGGACTCGATCCCAGGACGCTGGGATCATAACCTGAGCCCAAGGCAGCTGCTTAACCAACTGAGCCACCCAGGCGTCCCTACTTTTCTTGATAAAATGTTGAAGAGCTGTTGCCAAATAAGTGTGAGTTTCAGGGAAGCAAAGAGGATATTTAAAGCATTTTTTAACTTTTATTTTTATCATAATGTGTAATAAGAAATACATTTTACATCATAATCATTATATACAAACATATGTATATATCTATCCAAAACAGAAATTATTAGCAAAAAGGCAATTTACCCTCAATGTATCTGATGCTTTTGGTTATTTTCTATTTCATTTTCTAAAATGCTATTCATGACCCACTAAAATATGTCATGACTTTCTAATGATTTGTGATCTGGAATTTGAAAAATGTTGATTTAAAGAACTATCTTCTGGAAACAAATATGGGAACAAACAAAAAATAAACTAGAAAAAAAAGTTGTAAAATAATGGTTACTTACTTGGTTGCTGCAAAAACAACATTGAATGGCATCTGTTGAAATGGAAGGAAAGGTCTGGTGGAGAAAGACAGACAAAAACATGTGGGACTTTTACATTGTGTGCTCTCTGGGCTTTATTCCAACTCTCATATTAGTCCCTTAAAATCAGTGAGCTTGAATATCTCATATTAGTAATCCTCAAACCTGGACAAACACAAAATCACTGGAGAGTGGGGAGATTTTGTTTAAAATGCTAATTACCAAGTGTAGCCCAGGAGATCCAGCAGACTTAAGATAGAGCTAATGAATCTGCATTTGTAATAAACATTTCAATGTTTTCCCTGCAGATGGTAAACAAGCCACAGTTTCAGAAGCAATGCCTTATACCTGGGCTTCAGCTGGTCATCAGCTCCCAGCAACTTCTCCAGTTCCCTGAGACATTGTGAAATTCTCAATGATGTAGTTTTAAAAACTACCCCCAGAAAGTCTAGGAATTGAGTATACTATGTTGAAAATTTAACTCTTCTCTAAAAAGTCAGTGTTATACTGGAGAAAGACAACTATCACATGATCTCCCTGATATGAGGAAGTGGAGATGCAACGGGGGTGGGAGTTAAGGTGGTAGGAGAAATAAAGATGAAACGGGATGGGATCGGGGTGGGGGAGACAAACCAGGGGAGACTCTTGATGTCATGGAGCAGACTGAGGGGGGTGGGGGGAAGAGGGGTTGGGGGAGGGTGGTGGGGTTACATTATATGTTTAAATAAAGCTTAAATTAAAAAAAAAATCAAAAAAAAAAAGTCAGTGTTATAAAACTTCTCTAAAGAGGTTGCTCACAAATAACAATGTGGATTACAAATTTATGTTCTCAAAAAAGATTATGTACATATGGCATCAAGACTATTTTTCTAACCACATAAGACCTATAGAGAGATCCTCATTTTATTTTAACCCAACTATAGGATTATCACATGCGTATTGATCAAAAATAAAACAAAGTGAAATTTTTGACCATGTTGGTTTTGACAACATTCAAAGACAGTGAATGTCGCCTATTTGTCCACTTACAGCAATTCCCCATGTACTATGACTGTCGTGATGAATCTGCTATATCTCATTTAATTGATGACTTTATTTTGTTCTCAGATTTACATTCTTACTTACAGCTAGTACCTCTGATATTAGGCAGATTTAGCTGGAATCCCAGATCTGCCACTTGTTAACTTAAGAGACTTCAAGCAATTTATTTTTCCTCTCTCGGTCTCAGCTTCCTTATTGATAAAGAGGGTTAATATATCTTATCCTACGATTCTGTTGTAAAAATTGATTATATAGGAGTGCCTGGCTCGCTCACTTGGTAGAGTATGCAACTATTGATCTTGGGGTTGTGAGCTAGAGCCCCTCGTTGGGTGTAGAGATTACTTAAAAATACAATCTAAAAAAAATGATTATAGATATAAAGCACTTAAACTGATATCTGACATGCTGCATGCACTCAAAACTGATAGCTGTGAATATTTCATAAGACATTTTCTAATAATATCAGGGCCCATTTTCATTAGTGATGACTTTTTACCTTTCAAAATATTTGTAGCGATTCCTTCCAGTAACTTCAGGATCTTCATAAGCCTCTTTAGTCATCTGAAAAGACTCACCAGTTCTAAAATGAAGCAGAAAAACATTATAAAGTCTAACATGTCATTTCCAAATATAATTTCTATTTCATATTTTTATGTCTTTAAAGTAGGAGATGCACAGGGTATCTGAGACTGAGAGCAAAGTCATCTATAACATGCATTTGACTGACCTACATCTCAGACTACATAATAATTACTTTGAAACCAGGAGCTAAAAAGAGGAAGGAAGAGTAAGAAAAAAGTAGGTTTATGAAATCTCACATATAAAAATGCATACTTTTAATTAATAGTATATAGGAGTAACAGAGTTTTAAGAGAAACTTTTTATGTCCAGGCTGAAAGGTAGCTTTTTAAATTTATACTAGGCATGATTTGTAAATAATTAAAAGAATAAAGAATTCAAGAGACTTGTCTCTGAAGGTGCTCTGGCTGCAAATATCCAAATATATATATATATAGATAGATAGATAGATACAAGCAGAATGGTATGGTTGCAATTTCTAAGATGGATCAAAGAAACAAATTCAGTTACCTCTACCTCTTCCTTTGGTGGCAAACTGTCATTTAATATATATATTCACTCCAAGCTTCTGAGAATATCTACTAACCTATAAACCCATAACTATTGCCCCTGAATCAGGTCTCTTTTGGTTAGAGGGTTTAAGAGAGAGGATTTGGGGTCAACTGACCTAGGTGTAACATCACAGTTGTACTTTTAAAAATGCAGAATAAAAATTCTTAAGAAGAAAAATGCATTCATTAAAAACATGATTAGCAGCCAAAAGCTACCTGACACTTACGTGGTAAGCTGCCAGAGGGCTTCTCTATGTTTCTCCTCCTGTCCTTTCCATTCCCGGCGGATGAATGGTGGGACAGGGTCTGCCTTGCTCCAATACAGAGAATATCTTGGATAATGGATCAGGTTACTGAACATGGTTCTAAACCTGGGAACTTTTCTCTATATTAGGATAAGCAGATAGGGAGGAAAAGGACAAAATTTTACCATCAGATTTTCTTAATTTTTTTTTTTTTAATTTGACAGACAGAGATCACAAGTAGGCAGAGAGGCAGACAGAGAGAGAGGGGGAAGCAGACTCCCCACTGAGCAGAGAGCCCAATTCAGGGCTCGATCCCAGGACCCTGAGACCATGACCTGAGCTGAAGGCAGAGGTTTTAACCCACTGAGCCACCCAGGCACCCCACCATCAGATTTTCTAAAGCATTTTATTTATTATTGTAAATTTTGAAAGATGCAAAAACAGTGTATGTAGCATAGAAAGAAGGGTAATTGTATATGAATAGAATATTTCTAGAAAGATACCCAAGAAACTGATAGCAATGGATGATTATAAGAAGGGGGATGAGGGTTAGAATTTATTTCATACTACATATGTTTCTGTACTACTTCAATTCTTTTAACATAGGCACATATAACTTTTCCCACAGAAATAAATTAGGTTATAATGAGTCCTTTATTCACTATTACTTAATTAATCTTCACAGTGGGCAATAAGTATCAAGATGTCTTATCCCCTAGTAATCATGGCAGAGTGATTTCTGCAGAATATAAAATCCACTGGAGATCTCATGATTAGTCAGTCTGATTAGTGTGGTTAACAAAACTAGATGGTTCAAGTTCATTAGGTGGCCTTAGTCATTGAATTAACCTACCAGTTTGTTTCGAATCAAGTTAGCTTGAATAGTTGCCTGTCTATGGTCTTTCTCACTTGACACAATAAACAATGGATCTGCAAAATAAACAATAAGATGGTATAAGGAATGGAATATATCTAGACTGAGAATAATAGAAAAAAATGTAATTTCTTTTTTTTTTTAAGATTTTATTTATTTATTTGTCAGAGAGAGGGAGAGAGAGCGAACGAGTACAGGCAGACAGAGAGGCAGGCAGAGGGAGAAGGAGACACCCTGCCGAGCAAGGAGCCCGACGTGGGACTCGATCCCAGGACGCTGGGATCATGGCCTGAGCCGAAGGCAGCTGCTTAACCAAGTGAGCCACCCAGGCGTCCCAAAAATGTAATTTCTTAATTGGAAAACTAATTACAAGATTTAGAGCTGCCTCGACAGCAGCTCATTGCCCTGTTTCTGTCACCAGTGAGAGTGTGTTAGATGAATTTTCCTCTGTATATTCCAAAGTCAGGTTATAGAATTAGAAGGCAAAAAGTAGGCCTGATATGTTCTCAAGCACCAAAGCCTAAACATGCCATCTTTTCTCTCCTACAAACAAACCACTTTCTGGGGCTGGGTGGCCCAAGAAATACTCTAAGATATATACACTAACTACGCCCATTTGCAAGTGAAAGAAATAACACATTGCGGCACTACCTCCCATATTCAGTACAAGGGAAAGATACAAACTCTTAACATGTCACCTCAGAATTGATAAACATAATAAGAAAATGTCATTCTCTAATAATAATAAATAAATAAAATCAGCTATAATTCACTCCTTAAATTTAGAAGAGTGTTGATGATGGGACAAAGTTTTTTCTCCAAAGTTCAACAAAAGGTTGCCCTGTTTTTGTAAGTATGGGCTTGCTAGGTATATCTTTAAAGCAATGAATAATATTTATGATTTATTATACCATCTCTTAAAATGAAATAACATATTAAATTCATAAGCAACCCTCAGATACAGACTTGATTTCCCAAGTAGGTATCTCTTGAGAAACAAATACCCTGGCCAACTAGTCTACGTGACTTGGCAACATATGTCTTCACAGGAATTAATAATTGTTATTGTGATTTATTTATATTTAATTTAATTTAGATAATGTGAGTCAATTCCTAATAACTCCTCAGTTACCAAACAAAAATGATATATTGGATGCAGACATTTAATATTCCCCCCAAGGTTGAAAAACTACAAGAGGCTCAACTCTCCTTCATTCAAGAAAGATTTATGGACAGGTTACTATGTTCAAGGTGCCTGGAACATATAATGAAAAAGAAAAAGATCCCTGACTTCATGAGAGACAATAAACAATACAACAAATTGGCATATTATATAATATGTTAGAGGATAGTAAGTGCTACTAAAAAAGTGGGGAAAGAGCAGGTAAGGGAGATTGGGTTGCAATTTTACACAGAGTAGTCAGGGCAGACCAGGCCTCATTGAGGGATGACTTCGTTTTTTTTATAAATGATTTTATTTATTTATTTGACAGAGAGAGAGAGGGAGAGAACAAGCAGGGAGAGCGGCAGAGGGAGAAGCAGGCTCCCTGCTGAGCAGGGAGCCCAATGTGGGACTCGATCCCAGGACCCTGGGATCATGACCTGAACCAAAGGAAGACGCTTAACCTCACTGAGCCACTCAAGCACCCCAAAGGGTGACATTTAAGGAGACTTGCAAGTGGGGAATTAACTACAGAGTTATCTGAAGAGCATTTGAAGCAGAGAAAACAGAGCAAAGGCCCTAGGATGGCAGCATGCCTGATGTATTTGAAGAATAGCAGAAATCAACAGGATTGAAACAGAGTGAGAGAGGCAAAATGGGGTAGATAAAAGGTCAGGCAAGTTACCAGGGGCCTAGATCACATGGGGCTTTGTGGACCACTGAAAAGACTTTGGCTTTTAATCTGAGTTAGGTGGGAAACCATTGTAGATTTTGAAATAAGATGTGACAAAATCTGACTTACACTTTAAAATGTTTATTGTAGGGGCTCCTGGGTGGCCCAGTTGATTAAGTTTCAGCTCAGGTCATGATCTTGGGGTTACAAGATTGAGCCCCACATAGGGCTCTGTACTCAGTGTGGAGTTTGCTTGGGATTCTCTCCCTTTCCCTCTACCCTCCTCCTCTACCTCTCTACACCTCTCCCCACCTACTCATATGCTCTCTCTCTAAAATAAATAAATAAAATCTTTTAAAAAATAATAAAATGTTCATTGTGGCTGGAAACAATGGAAAAGACAGGGAGACCTATTAGGAGGCTCGTGTAGTGAGCCTAGAGAAAAGATGATGTTGATGGCAACTTATGAAATGGGGCAGGATTCTAGATACATTTTTAAGATGGGACAGTGAGGACTTATTAGTGAACTGGAATGGTGTGTGTCAGAGAGAGAGAGATGAGACAATGATGGCTCCAAGATTTTTGGACTTAGCAATGTATCGGGTTGGATGGATGGAACTGGAGGAGATTATGCTAAGTGAAATAAGTCAAGCAGAGAAAGTCAATTATCATATGGTTTCACTTATTTGTGGAACAAAAGGAATAGCGTGGAGGACATTAGGAGAAGGAAGGGAAAAATGAAGGGTGGGAAACCAGAAAGGGAGATGAACCATGAGAGACTATGGACTCTGGGAAACAAACTGAAGGTTTTGGAGAGCAGGGTGGGGGAGAGATGGGTTGGCCCAGTGATGGGTAGTAAGTAGGACACATATCGCATGGAGCAGTGAGTGTTATATGCAAACAATGAATCATGGAACACTACATCAAAAACTAATGATGTACTGTATGGTGACTAACATAACATAATAAAAATAATAATAATACAAAAATAAAGTATAGGGTTGGTATCAATTGACACAGGAAAGCCTGTGATGGAGCAGGTTTGCAGGGAGAACATGAAAAGCATGCCTTAGGCATCTATTATATGTCCAAGTGGAGATATGAAGTAGGCAATTTGATATAAGAATCTTGAGTTTGGGGGCACCTGGGTGGCTCAGTTGGTTAAGCCTCTGCCTTCGGCTCAGTTTAAGATCTCAGAGTCCTGGGATCGAGCCCTGGGATCTGCTCGGCAGGGAGCCTGCCCCCCCCCCACCTGCCTCTATGCCTACTTGTGATCTCTGTCAAATAAATAAATAAAATCTTTTTTTAAAAAAAAGAATCTAGAGTTTGGGAGAGAAGTCTGGACCAGCAATATGAATTTGGGAATCATCACCTTTAGATACACTCTTCTTCAGCTGCAGCACCCAAATCCACACCTATGATTCAAGTTAAGAAGTGATGAAAACTGGGCTGATTAGGAAAGACGAGGCCAGATTACAAATTACAGGCTAGTGAATCTGAAGGCTGAATGAATGCACCTGTTTAAAGGGGGAAAGGCTATAGCTTCAACATGTCCGATATATTAGCAATAGTATGGGACAAAGGGAAATTTTTTTAAAGATTTATTTATTTATTTATCTGACACACAGAGAGAGAGAGAGAGAGAGCATAAGCAAGGGGAACGACAGGCAGACATTTAACTGACTGAGGCGCCTATGTGCCCCCAAAAGGAAATTTCTATTCATACTCTTACTTTAAGTGATTTAAAAGATGTCACTGGGTCTATGGTTCCACCTGTGTTGTTCATTTTAAATGAGTTTAGGCTGTATTTCTCCTAAATCTGAATAATAAATTATAAACCACTCTCCTCTTCTACTCATAAGGAGTATAAAGACATGCGATCTACAGAAACATTCCTGCCATCTATAGAAAATAATGGCATAATACTATAGGATTTATGGCTACATTCTGCAACATATCCTTCAACCGTGATCATAATCAGTGCTCAAAAGGCAATAAAAAGACCTCTGAGATGCCCCGGTAATAGGACTCACCAGGTATCACTTGCTTATCCCTGGACAGGTATTAAGTGCTTTAGGTGCAATACTCCATTTAATCCTCACAAAAAGCCAATGAGGTAGGCACTAGGCCTCCTTTTTATAGGGGAGGAAACTGAGGCTTCAAGAAGTTAGCCACTTACTGACAGAATTTCAGCTCCAATCCTTCTGGCTCCCAGGCCTAGTATTATCGAAACCCCTCGAATTTTATGGGCGGAAGTTTCCCATAGAGACCGTGGGAAAGCCCCTCAGCCAATTTAACCATACTGTAGAAACTGTTCTGGCAAGCCTAGGAAGTTGTCACAACCAAGTAATCATGAGAGAGAGGAAGTGTGTCAAACCCCAAGACAGAAGGATTACTTTTAGGCAAAAGTATACTAAATTGCATATTCTGGGGGAAAAAAAGAAAGGAGGAAAGAGCTTATGATAAATCTAAAAAGCATTTTAAAATATTTCTGGAAGCTAGGAAAACTGTATCATATAGTTAAAAGGCTTTCATTATCAGGACAGTAGTAAAACTACTAATAATGTACAGATTCAGCAAAGTGACAATGTGCACTGGTCACTTCAAGAGGCACTTGAGAGACACAAAGCATTTACCAAAAAAACTGAGTAAAATACAAAATGGTATATAAATGAGGTAAAATCTACTAAGAAAATGATGTTAACTCTAAAATACCAAAAAATGGAAGGTTTCTGAATTAATCTTAATTGTAGAGTGATCAGAAGAGTAAATATTACATTCAGTGAAGGCCCCCAAAGCTTCTTAGAGGAGCAAAAGCCTTGCAGACAATTAACTATGGTGAAAAGGCCATTGGGTTTGAGGGGTGGGGACGGGGGAAGCGTGAAAAAGCTGGAAAGGTGTTCACGTGTGTACCACTGACCACCACACCAACACTAGCTCAGTTCTGTCAGGGTGGAAATCGGACCCAAGCCAGTCAATTCACTGGCTTGTCAACAATCTATTTCTCTCTTCAATTTTCAGCTAAGATACATGAGGTCTCTATACAATTGGTGATGAGCTTTAGGATAAGAGATCATGTAGACTGCCACCCCAGTCCCTATCATAGTAAGAGAAATCCATAAAGAAGTGGCTTCCTGTCAGATGGAAGAAGGAAACATATGCGCAGAAAAAAGCAAAGGTTAGAGTTGACAGCTAAAATACAGGATGCTCAGTTAAATTTCATATAGGCAATGAATAACTTTTTATATAAACTGATTCCAAATATTGCATGGGGCTAAAAATTTATACTAAAATATTATTCGTTACGTATTTCAAATTCAAATTTAACTGTGCATCCTGTACTTTTGCTTGCTAAATCTGACAACCTAAACAAGGTAAAAAACCATAATGTCCAAGAAATCAGGCAGAAGGGCACCACACCTTAGTTCTGACCATCCCTGTCTTGGTTCTACTTTGTCCTAGCTACACTATGCTTCCTGTCCATTAATAGCTGTGGGACTCCCTGTTTTATTGGAACAATCCAAACTTGATTTGGCCTGTTTTGAGTGGGTTTCTGTTCCTTGCAAGGAACATGGAAACATTTAGCAATCCCTCTGCAAAAGAGAGAGAGAGAGAGAGAGAGAGAGAAAGCAATACTCTTAAGGATAAAAGAGACAAGAAGCTTGATAAATTCTTTGCCTGTCTTTACTGAAGAGGTCTATCCAATTTCCAAATTACCTTTGAAACCAAAGTGATGTGTTTACAGTTTACCAGACTTGTTTTTACAAGATGAAACCAAGAGTGAATAAAGAAAACCACTGCCCATAATACCTAGCAACCATTACACAGTCCCTATACCAGGAAATGGGTAACCTCTGGATACCCATCCAAAGATGACCCTGGGAATCCTAGAGGAGCTACCACATGGTTAAAAGCAATGCAAGGTTCAGGTGAAGAGCATGGGGTCAATGAGGGCAAAATTAGAAAAATCATGTTTAACTGATTAAAATTCTTATAATAGTAAATTCAAAATACAGTAGGCTTTTTGTGAAGCAGCTCGCATATGTACCAACACTGGAACAGATGCTGAGAAGGCTGCAAAATTGTATAAAACAAGTGCCTAGGGACGCCTGGGTGGCTCAGTTGGTTAAGCCGCTGCCTTCGGCTCAGGTCATGATCCCAGCGTCCTGGGATCGAGTCCCACATCCGGCTCCTTGCTCGGCAAGGAGCCTGCTTCTCCCTCTGCCTCTGCCTGCCTCTCTGTCTGCCTGTGCTCGCTCTCTCTCTCTCTCTAATAAATAAAAATAAAATCTTAAAAAAAAAAAAGTGCCTAAAGAACTTAAGGAACTTAAAGATCCAGTAAAAGAAACAACATTAACCGACAAGCATAGTATTGAAACAAACTGGGCCTGCCTTTACTGACCCAAAAGAATCCAGTGGACATAGTTTATAAGCAATGCTTTCATGAGTAACAATAAGTTTTTTTTTAAGATAAAACTAAAAACAAAGGTGAGATAAACTGCTACTTCTTTATATACAAAGCCAAATTTTGAGTTGCCCGGAGAATGGGAGCGGGAAGGTCATTTTTGCAGTTTCATCGTGGGGATTTGAGTGAATCTCCAACTCTGCAAATCATTGCATACTTTTCTGGATAACAAAACACCGGGAACGGGTTTCAGAAAGATTGCTTAAGGCTGTGCAAATTATCAGGCATAGATCGTGGCGAGCAGTAAAGGCGGATGATCCGGCGGTGCTCAGACACGCTGAGCACACCTGAGGCTCCCAACGCGCATGGAGAGCACCGCCACCTGGGGAGCTCGGAGCTGCTCCCACTCAACAAAGGATAACCGCGGACAAGGGATCTGACCTGAAGCTCATCTTCCGCTCACGGGCTCCTGGCCCAGTCCCACCGTCCCGAAGCCCACCTAGCCAGGGAGTCAGTAACTCAGGAGGGAAGTATGGTGCCACCCTTACCGTACAGAAAATCATACTGTCGACTGGCAGAGACGTTGCCCCAGGCCCTCGACCTCACCCCGCACCCAGTCTGAGACACCTGCAGGTTGGCCTGGGGCTCCTCGATAGTCACCACATGGCTCATGGTGTCGCCTCTTCCCTCTGACTAGCCGGGGACCAACTAGGGACGCGTAGCTGCTGTGTGCACGGTGGCTATGGTAACCTCCTCCTCAGCGTCGTGATAAAGGGCGGGGCGAGGAGCACGAGAGGAAGGGCGGGGCGAATACGTGGGCGGGCCTTGAAACGGAAGGGGTGGACCTGGCGTGGGAGAGGACCCGTAGGGTCCGAAAAAGAGACGGATGGAGCTCTGCGCTGGAGAGGAAGGTTGGGCGCGGGGAAAAGAGAAGCACCCAAGGGCGTAGAGGTGTGAAGGGCGTGTGCGGCTTAGAGAAAGAAAGATTGAAAAGAAGGGCATGCTTGAGGCGGGGAGGCCGCCGGGCTGGGGAAAGACGTCCTACCTTCCCACAGCACTCTCAAAACTGACGTGAGCCCTCAACCACCTACCCTGGGTTCGAGCCCAGTCCAATGCTCAAATCCAGCAGCGATTTTGGAATTACAGTTCACAACTTTCGGAAATCCCTGTGAAATCTTAGAACCTTCTAGGATAGTTGGGGTCTTTCATTTCGGACATCCCCTTTCTGCGGGGCTTGTTCTGCTTTTTAAAACTTTTAAGGAAAATTTTAAACAGACAAAAGCAAATCCACTTTTAATAACCCTCACGTACCCATCACCAAGAATCAACACAACATTTTGCCAGTCTAATTTCATCACTTCCCCAACTCTATGCTTGAGTATTTTGAAACAAATCCCAGATATTATTTTACCCTTAAATTAATGTGCATCTCAAATTGATAACGGATTTTTTAACTTCACCACCTAACACCTTCACATCTAACAAAATTAATAATTCCTTCATGTCATCTACTACATATTCAAATTAACCTGGTTAAAGCCAAAATGTCAATTTTTTTTTTCCTATCAAAAGATTAAAAAAATATCTTCACATTGCATTTTGGTATAGTTCTTAAGTCTCATAACAGTAGATTTTTAACACTTTCAATGATTTTCTTACCTGGGATTCTTCTATTAAAAAAAAAAAAACTTTCTAGGGCACCTGGGTGGCTCAGTAGGTTAAGGATCTTCCTGCCTTCAGCTCAGGTCATTATCTTGGAGTCCAGGATGGAGCCCCACATGGGGAGTCTGCTTCTCCCTCTGTCCCTTACCACCCTGCTCATTCTCTCTCTCCATCTGTCTCTCAAATAAGAAACTTTAAAAAATAATTTTTTTCACCATCTCATTGGTTTTCCCGAAATAGAGGGATCCTAGAAGAAACACTGCATAAATGCTGTGGTTTTTCCCTTTAATTGTAAAATTTCAGAAAAATGAGTTGGTGCCTTAGCAACCTCCAATATTAACCAGTAAGGTTTTGTTTGCTTGGTGTCACTAGGAATGCATACATTTTACATATCTGATGTGTTTTAATCCATTACTATTATTTATGATACTCAAATTCTGTTAGGATAGTGACACACCTTAGAGTTGACTTCTTTGTCCTTTTGATGTGATCCATTGACACACTGAATAAGCCTACAGGCCTTCTATCCCTCTTTCCACACATACTCCTGGTTTTGTTTACTCCTAAATTTCTTGGGGGTTTTGCAAACCAGCCATATGCTTTGTTACTCCCAAGCCCTTGCTCAAGCTGATTCCTTTGCCTAATATGCCTTTTCTTATTTATGCACCCCAACTAATTTAGGTATCTTTGAAGACTCAATGCTAACTTTATGTAGTTTCCTCAAATCCCCCAAATAGAGTGAGGCTTCATTCTTTCTTCCAAAGCTATAGTAGCGTCGTAGCATGGACCACCTTGAATTAGTAATTATTTGCAACTCTGCTCCGCACAACTGTGAGTTCATTGTGGGTGCAGGCCTTCACATGATTATTTTGTATCTCTGAATTTCCTGATAAATGAAAACTTAATAAAATGATTCCTAAATGAAAAATCCATCCATTTATTAAACAAATTTACTATCTACTATAAAATAGGTGTTGAAGATTCTGAGATAATTTGTACAGCTTACTGAATGATGGAGAAAACAGACACAGAAACAAAATACAATGTTTAATGGTATAATAATATTTTTCTGTCTGTGGGCATAGCTACATTTCCCATTTTCTGTCCCTTCTTCCCAGAATGTTCCTCATCCCTGTCGCCCATCTCACTGCTGACTCCCCATCATTTGAGTTCTCAGCTAAAATGTCCCCTCCTTAGAAAGACTTCTCCTCACTGAATCACATAAATTATCTTCAGTAGCCAACAGCCAGTCTCTTCCATAAATACACTGGAAGACATTAACCAATAGAATACATCAAATGTGATGAGATATATGTGACTATGTGATTGTCTTATGTAGACAGTACAATCCATTTTGCTTGAGTTGCTTACTCTCTCCCTTGCTTGAAGGAAGCAAGTGGCCATGTTGGGGAATCCCACATAACAAGGAACAGAGCCTCTTGAAGCTGAGGGCAACCTCCAACCCAACAGCAAGAACCCAAAACCTTCAGTCCTGCCACTCCCGAAACTGAACTCTGCCAACAACCTGAGTGAGATTAAAAGCATATCCTTCCTCATTAGAACCTTAGATAAGATCACAGTCTCACCCAATATCTTCATTGCAGTCTGAGACCCTGGAGGAGCTACTTAAGCCATGCCTAGATTCCTAACTATAAAAACCAAGATAATAAACATCTATTACCACTAGGTTTTTGGTAATGCTGCACAGCAAGAAATAATGTGCAGTCTTTATGAAATTACATGGTATCTTGCGGTTTACTTGTAACTTTGCTATTGTAGAGGAGTGCTAGTTAATTTAAAAAAAATCATTAAAGTTATACTTTGCCATGGTGGAAGACGTTGGCCATGTTTCTGCTTATCTTTTAAGGGGGATACTCTCTGCCCTTGTTCCTTTGGGTAGGAAACAACCTTGGACAATACAGATAGTGTGCACTTCTAGAGCAAAGGGCAGGTTTGCTTAGAGCCTTAGAAGTCAGTCTCCTGGGCAGCTCAGTGGTTAAGCGTCTGACATTGGCTCAGGTCATGATCCCAGAGTCACAGGATTGAGTCCCACATCAGGCTCCCTGCTCAATGAGGAGTCTGCTTCTCCCTCTGCCCCTCACCCTACTCATGCTCTCACTCTCCCGTGTGCTCTCAAATAAATGAAAACCTTTAGAAAGAAAAAAAAAAACAGTCAGTCTCCCTTTGAGCAAAGGGCAGAAATTCTTACCACCCATTAGTAAATATTTGGGTTTCCTAAGCTCACTATTTTTTTCCTGTAATGTAACCTAGTGTGTATGCAGATATCATTCGGCCTTCTTCACATCACCTTGTGGGAATTAGGGCTCAGTGAACTGATACAAAAATGCTGATACACTGCTGCTACAGCTGTTAAGTAATAAATTACCTTTTACCTCTGACCTAGCAATTTGCTGGCTTCTACTAACACTCATGGGACTGTAGTAGGCAAATAGGGTAAAGTTTCAAACCCCTCAGAGTTCTTAAAAAGCTATAGAGCATAATAGATAGCACATATTTACCTGTGGAAATTGGAAAGCTTTCTTCCCCCACGGGCAGAAATGTAAATACTATACAAAATTACCTAGAGAATTACTAGAGAAGTGAGAATTCAAGCCTTGTAATTCTTCTCTCTCAGCATATGGTGTCACTCCTCTACCAACATCTACTTCCTGCCCTTGCTTGGTAAAGGCTCCACACCTGGAATTAGTTAGGCATGAAAAATAGCTAAGCACTTTCGTCATGGTTGGATTTTAGAAAGCATTTCCTTAGTTGTTGCTTGTTACATTACCATGGCTGTCATCCACAGAATGACGGCTTGGTGGAATTCATAGGTTATGCTTCCATTCAGAACCACACAATAACATATTCACTCTACTATAAAGAAGTCCATTATAGTCACCGTTTCAACTTTGCTGCCTATTAATATAGCAATTACAACAGCAATAGCAAAGAGCTCCACGGGCTTAAAATAGTAAAATGTTGCTGGTTAGAATCAGAATTGGAAGCAAGAACTTGAAACGAAAGATGCTAATCCAACCAACCTCGGAGTTGCTCCGTAAAACAGATGGTTCATCTACTCCATGCCACCTTCTCTCAATTTAATCTCCAGTTACAACTCTAAAATTGTCGTGTTTTTCTTGGGAGAAAAGTGGGTTTTGAGATTTTTCTTGGGGGAGAATGGGAAACACTAAATGTCATTGTTTTATACTCCTACTTTTCCTAAAGACTAAGGCCATCTTGTTGCTGGGTGAATGGGAGAGACCTTGGTTCCTGAGCCAATGACCCAGCCAGAAATGAAGGAGTTACATAAGGTTCTTGGTCTTGTCACGAGAAGGAATTCAAGGACAGACAGGCAGCACAGTGGATGAGTAACAGAAGCGGGAGAGTTTATTAAAGTAAAAAGTACCCTGTGGCAAAATTAGAGCAAGAACGATAGCAAGAGCAATGCGTGCCATGGGGGTTTCGGTTTCTATCTTTTAGTAACCGTTATTAAACAAGAGGCAAAATATTTATTACTTGGGGCGGGAAGCGGTGTTTCACAGTTTTTTTTTCCTAATTTGGTCAGGGGTTCCCTGTCATGGCATCCACCATCTTGGTCCTGTCTGGTTGGATCTGGCTTCTTGTGGAATGCTGCCAGGAGGGGCCTCTGACTTCCCCAGTAGCTGGCTGTGACTTCCTCAGTGCTGGCCTCCAGGGAACCTGTTAGAACCTAACTAACCACCTACTCTAACAATCCCACAGGCCTAAAGACACTTAGACTGAATAAGAAAAGTAAAAAGCGATGTTTGTGTTAAAACCAATCATTAACCTTAAAGCTTACCTCTTCGTAACTTAAAAGGCAGAAGAAAAAGCAACCTACATGTGTAGGGTAATGGTAACGAGAGGTTCTGAAACAAGAGGTAAGTAGCTGGATATAAATAACTAAATATTTCACTTTGGAAAGGATTATCTTTTGGTCTTTTTTTTTTTTCCCCTAGGGCAGGAGAATATTTCATTGCAAAGAACCAGTTGTTGGAGGGTTTTAAGCACCACAGTGCTCAAGTAATGAGTCACAGAACTCTACCTCTGAAACTAATAATACACTATATGTTAATTAATTGAATTTAAATAAAATATATTTTTTTTTAAAGAGTCACAGGGGCACCTGGATGGCTCAGTGGGTTAAAGCCTCTGCCTTTGGCTCAGGTCACTATCCCAGGGTCCCTGGATTGAGCACACCCCCCCCCCAAGTCAGGCTCTCTGCTCAGCAGGGAGCCTGCTTCCCCCATCTATCTCTCTGCCTGCCTGCCTCTCTGCCTACTTGTGATCTCTGTCTGTCAAATAAATAAAATCTTTTTTTAAAAAAAGTCACAATGCTCAGTGAGGAAACTAAAATTTTTTTAAAAGATTTTATTCATTTATTTGGGAGAGAGAAAGATCACAAGTAGGCAGAAAGGCAGGCAGAGAGAGGGGGAAGCAGGCTCCTGCTGAGCAGAGAGCCCAATGTCCGGCTGGGCTCAATTCCAGGACCCTGAGATCAAGACCCGAGCCGAAGGCAGAGCCTTAACCCACTGAGCCACCCAGGCGCCCCAGAAACTAAGATCTTGCTAATATTTGGAACACAGCCTGTTGCTACCCAACTTCTTTGGGGCTGTTACCCAACTTCTTTGCCTGAGGCCTGCCAATACTAGCTAACCCAGAGGAAGTCACAGAGTGTTGTCACTGCAGTATCTTTTCTTCACTGAAGCAAGGAAGGACAGTGGGCAAGAAAAATATTTTCTCAATTGCAGAAACTGTTCGAGTATGTTCGTCTATAATCTACATCTACAATTTATCTCAATTTTCTTAACTCCCTAAATTCTCTTACATACTTTTCTTTTATTCCTTGTTGATTTCCTAGACACAAAAGTTTGTAACAAATTAAATAGAAATCAATGATTAATCTAAAAATAAGAAATATTCACCTTGCATTTAGACAAATTAAGTGGGATAGTAGATAGAGCATAGACCTTAGAGGGAGAAGATGTTGAGCCTCAGGCCTACCACTTTCAAGTTATGTGACCTTGAACAAATCATATCCATCTCTCAGTGTTCTCATCTATAATGTAAATAATAAGCTCAACTGCTGTGAAGACCAAATGATGGTTCACAAACTCTTCGTGTATGGAAGACATCACAGCTGAAGATTATGCTGCCATTTTGACTGCTTATACATTCTAAGTGAGCCCATCTTACAAATCTGCTTTCTCTACTAAGAATTATCAGTGCCAATATAAGAGTTACTGGACAGTACTAGAGGGAAACATCAGTTCAAACAACACTTTTTTGTCTCTCTCCTTATTTAAAATAGATCTATGGGGGGAAAATACTTCAAGATTCTTTGTAGCAACAGGGCAAAATAAAGCTTTCTTGGGAATAATTTGTCTGAATAAAACTTTATGCTGTGTCTACCATCTGCTAACTACTGTTGGGGTGCCCAAATGAGTATGACAAGATCATAGCACATCAACTACAAATTCACAATACATACTTATAACAAAATGATTATTTTTACTTAAAAGCAAGGACATGGCTAGAGCTCTTAGAATAAAACTTACCTTGTTTCACACCACCTGCAAGGGCAGTGAAAAAGGACATCAAAATCATTAAATTCAAATACGACCCCATGAAGCAGTGTTTTCCAAATTGCATTTAGTGGGATGCTATCAGCATAGTTTTCCTTGTTTTTCAAGTGTGGATAATTGCCTTCTTAATCCTGCTCTGTTCATGACCCATTGTCATCATCGGTCTCTATAAGATCACTTTATTGGCATTTATCCCCATTCTCTTTCCCCACTTAACTTTTCTTTATAAACAACCATTCTGTTTAAAGCAAGTCTTTTTACACATATGCCCTCTTATGTGTATTTTTGGGTTTTGTGCCCCTCTTCTTTAAATTTATGTAAATGGTATTGGGGTACAGACCTATTCTCTTTTTTACTTTCACTACCCACACTCTAAAAAAATTTGTCCATGTTACTTTGGGTATGTTGTCAATTTCTTCTAGTATGTGCCCAGTACACTACATTTCCCTATCCACCCCCACAATGATGAATGCCTGCATTGCCTCCAATTCTCTGCCCCATAAACAAGCTGTGACAATTATCCCCATATATGTTCCCTTATGGACTTGCTGGGAAAGTCTTTGGAATACAGAGCCAGAAACAGAATTTATGAGTCACAGAATATACACCTACTCTTAAATTAACTGGATATTGCCCAACTGCCCTCCAAAATGGCAGGACCATTCCACATTCCCAACAGTAACCTGGAAGGATTCCTGCATCCTTACAGGTACTTGGCGTTGTTCAGCTTTCTCATATTTGTCAGTCTAATGGGTCTAAAGTGATTCTTCACTGTTTTGTTTTCCTTATCTATGATTTATACTCGTAGTTCTTTTTATAAGTGTTGGCTTCAGGTTTTTCTTCTATATATTCTCCATATCCTCTTACAGTAAGTAGGCAGACAAAAAAGTTGCTTGAACATTTCTGCTCCTCTATACTGTCTGTTCATATCCCTTTTCCATATCTCCATTGAGGTTGCTCTTCTTTTATTGTTACTTTCCATATGTTCCTTAAATAATCTAGACTTCAATCACCTTGTTGGATTTAGATATTTCAAGTATCTTTGACCAATTCATCATCTATCTGTTAATTTTATATTCTATAGTCTCTATTGATAAATTGAGGCATAATAAAAATTTAAGAGTTTGTTTGAACAAAAACTGGTACAAATTGGACAGCAGAAATGGTTAGGAACACTTGCTCCACTGACAAGATCTCAGAGAGAGTCTTCTACAGAGAAAAGGCAGAAGAAAAGCCAATTATTAACTGGCTACAGCTTAAATTTTAGTTGGCTGTTTGTGAATGGTTGTCCTTAGCATTTTGATTTTGTAACCTTGAGGTATTTATAGGCTCAATTTTTGGTTTGCTTAATGTAGGCCACTGCAGCATTAGTGCCACATCAGTCTAATGGCTCCTTTAATTAATCTCGGCTATGGAAAACATCAAGCTATTGTTTGTAATTATCTTTTTTTTTAACTTATGATGAGAGAAAAACTCTCTAAAGGGCTGATATACAAGGGAAGCCATTTTAGATTTCTAAGTTAGCATGACTGCACATCAACTTTGTTCAAAACAAAAGCCTGATTTACAGCCTGCTACACATATTGCACATGTGCTTGTGTAGCCTAAGGAAAGGTAGCCAAAAGGAAAACCTTCTTGTCCTTGAGATATCAATCAACACTCTTGTTCCCTACATTCCTTTACAATAAAACTTGTAATTCCTGCCTACACACTAACCTATAATCTTTTGAGCTTTTACAAGATGTAAAGAAGTATGCAATTCTGTAGAAACTGTTCATTCCCCAGAGTACTTTCTTTCCTGTGAAGAGTGTGCTTCCTGCACAGCTGTTTTAACTTGGGCTCAAATAAAACTCTTTACTTTTAGAAATTCTAAATGGGGGACGCCTGGGTGGCTCAGTTGGTTAAGCGGCTGCCTTCGGCTCAGGTCATGATCCCAGCATCCTGGCATCGAGTCCCACATCAGGCTCCTTGCTCGGCGGGGAGCCTGCTTCTCCCTCTCCCTCTGCCTGCCACTCTGTCTGCCTGTGCTTGTTCCCTCTCTCTCTGACAAACAAATAAAATCTTAAAAAAAAAAAGAAATTCTAAATGGTTTGTTCAGTTTGTGTTGACACTTACAATCTGTGCTTTTGTGATGTTGTCAAATAGGTTGTACCTCACCCTTCAGTACAAAGATAACCTCCAACCAACTTTAATGTATTTTGGGGTCTTAAGTAACAGACATACTATTAAGGTTGGATGAGATTGTTTTTAAGATTCTATTTTTATTTAACATATAATGCATTATTTGCTTCAGGGGTACAGGTCTGTGAATCATCAGTCTTACACATTTCACAGCACTCACCATAGCACATACCCTCCCCACTGTCTATATTCCCCCCTACTTCCCAGCAACCCTCAGTTTGTTTCGTGAGATTAAGAGTCTCTTATGGTTTATCTCCTTCCTGATCCCATCGTTTCATTTTTTCCTTCCCTACCCCCGACAACCTCCCATCTTGCCTCTCAAATTCCTCCTATCAGAGAGATCATATAATTTTCTTTCTCTGATTGACTTATTTCACTCTGCATAATACCCTCCAGTTCCATCCACATCACTGCAATAGGCAAGATTTTATTTCTTTTGATGGCTGCATAGTATTCCGTTGTAGATATACACCACACCTTCTTTCTCCATTCATCTGTTGATGGACATCGAGGTTCTTTCCATAGTTTGGCTATTGTGGACATCGCTGCTATAAACATTCCATGCCCACAAGGTCCACATGCCCCTTCGGATCACTACATTTGTATCTTTAGCATAAATACCCAGTAGTGCAATTCCTGAGTCATAGAGTAGCTCTATTTTCAACTTTTTGAGGAATCTCCATACTGTTTTCCAGAGTGGCCACACCAGCTTGCATTCTCACCAACAGTGTAGGAGGGTTCCCCTATCTCTGCATCCTTGCCAACATCTGTCATTTCCTGACTTGTTAATTTTAGCCATTCTGACTGGTGTGAGGTGTTATCTCATTGTGGTTTTGAGTTGTATTTCCCTGATGCCAAGTGATGTTGAGCACTTTTTCATGTGTCTGCTGGCCATAAAGATTTTATTTTTAAGTAATCTCTACACCCAGTGTGGGGTTTGAATTCATGACCCCGAGATCAAGAGTGGAATGTTCCACTAAATGAGCCAGCCAGGCACCCTAAAATTGGGACGATTATTAAAAAAAAATATATATATATATAATATATATACTCCTCTATTTTCACTACCTTCCATTAATTTCTTATTTTGACCTTTCACATGTACACCTTTAATGCATCCAGAGTCCCACCTTTTCATGTGGTGTTTAATTTTCTTCCATTTGTTTTCTTTTTCCCCATTGATTTGTGCAGCCATGTTTATTGTACATTACCTTTCCAACTGATGTTGATATTGGTAGTCCAAGAAGCATTGTTTAAATAGCAAGATAGTAAACAAGAGTAGTGAACATCTAGTTGAAAGAACTGATAATGGCAGATAAGAGTTATTTTAGGAGAACATAAGGACTATACATTGTATTTTTAAACATACCAATCCATAATGAAGTAAAAATCATGCCCATTAATGCGGATGGTTTTGGTAATCTGGAAAATACACATAGAGAAATTACTTACTTCTAGGGTGCCTGGGTGGCTCAGTCTGTTAAGCGACTGCTGTCAGCTCAGGATCCTGGAGTCCCAGGATCCAGTACCACAACAGGTTCCCTGCTCAGCAGGGAGTCTGATTCTCTCTCTGACTCTCCTCCTTCTCATACTCTCTTTCTCTCAAATAAATAAAATCTTTTTTAAAAAGAGAAATTACTTCTATATAGCACCCAGTTCACATTCAATCAATGGATTCCCCGATCTAAATCTCTAAAATACAGCAACAAACCTTGATTAGGTGATACTGAAAGTTTGATTACCCAAAACATCACTAGGCAGCTATTTTAATAATGCCTTAAAGCCCCGCTTTAAAAAATAAGTTCACTCCCTTTCTCCAACAACTCTCTGCAGGAGAAAAAACAAAAAACATAGTAGGCGCCAGTTCACATATATTTAATCGAATTTGAGAAATGCCAAGGAAAAGTCATTTTTCAAGTGTATTAACTGGTGTATTTGCCCTACAAGTGAACAATGCATACTAAAATAAACTCAGAAAGGTAGCTATAAACACCAATTCGTTAAAAATTTAACGTGTATGGGGTACCGTATGAGTATTAGAATTTTCTTCCCCACACTTGTGGATTGCATTGTTCAAATGTCTTCGCTGAACACTTTTAACTAAATCAGAAAAAGATGGAGGTGGAGGTGGAGGTGGGGATGGGGAGAGAGACGAGGGCAGATTATACAACAGCAGGCAACTTGCGGAACTAATACGTTACTTGGGGGAGGGGGGACTGGCTCTCGTTAGTGGTTTCTCTTGTTGAGCGTGGACAAGTCATTTCACCTTCCTCGGCTTCGATTTTCCACTGTTGGGCGGAGAGGTTAAAAGGTATGAGTTAACTTACTCCGCACTTTCTTTTCGAGTCTTCCCAAATTGATTGACAACCTCTGCCCTTTCACACCGCCGCTCCACGCCTGCGCGGAAGAGGCGCCCTCGCTTTAATACCTTCATTTAGCCTCTCCTGCGCAGGCGCCAGTTTCCTCTCCCTGAGGGAGGCGGGACTTCCTGTTCCCTGTAGAACCACTGCCGGAAGTGACTGCGGGCAAATCGGCGTTAGCCAAGCCTGGGAGAGTGTACGTTGGCAGTGGAAGCTGCTGCTTTAGGCTTCAAAGATGCCAGGTCTGGTGGCCGCAAGCCCTGCCCCGTCTGACTCACAGGAGAAAAAGCCGCTGAAGCCCTGCTGCGCCTGCCCGGAGACCAAGAAGGCCCGCGATGCTTGGTCAGTGCGCCAGCGGGGAGGGGGCGGCGGGCAGGCCCCGCGCGCCGCCTTCCGGTGCATTCGTGCTCTGCCTGGCCCTGGGCTCGAAGTTTCGCTGTGCTGCGCTCTTGAGAGTTAACGGGGCCATGGGTCAGCTGTCTCGATTGAGCCCATAGCCCAGACCGGAAACATGGATGAAAGATTAAGAGAGAGGTCAGACTGAACCAGGGTCGCTTCACTTAGTCATCCTTTACTGCAGGGGATTTTTTGAGTATCTGTTATGTGTCAAGCACTGCCTTAGGTCTACTAAAGACATAGAAATAAAGATGTTACTTGATTTAAAGGAACTTAAAATTAATGGGGACGTATACTAAGATCGCTGTTACCACGTGGTATGGGCTGTGATAGAAAATTTGGCAAGATCAAAGAGTAAAAGTGTTCTGGTAAAGTTTTGGCATAGTAGGACACGGTACATTTCTTAAAGTACTGAATAGTTTCCCCTACCTCTCCCCGATCTTTGGGTAGATGAATTAAAGATCAGACTATGACGTTGGTGATAGTGTTCAGAAAAGTACATCTAAATTACTAAAAACGCACAAAAGGTTTTGTTTGTACTAATTTTATACAGCCTGTGTTGTGGAGCAGGTCTCATTAGGGGGATGCTCAGAAAATGTGAATGTACACCTCTCCCTCCAACCCCTTTTTGTCCTTCTATAAAAGTAATAAAAAGTGGCATAGTGGGGTTAATAATTGTAGGAGCTTAGTGCTTTTTATTAATACTCAGTACTTTACAAATAATACTGTGAAAGGTGAATTGGAAGACTACAATCTGATAAGTGCTTATTGAACCTAAATATAGTATGCTGTCATGATTAAGAGCCTGGGATCCAGAGTCAAGGTTTGAATCCTCCTCCACCCGCTATGTACTTAGAGCAAATTGTGCAAAATGGGCTTAATAAAAGAATCCACCACTATCTAGGATTACTGAAAGGGTTAATGATTCAAGCCACACAAGTGCCTTGCTAGCTATTACCTTCATAGGGAGCTTGCTACCCCAAGCATTTATTCATTTGCAGGCAGCCTTTGAGCTGTTTGAAGGATGTATAGGATTTGGATCTTTAAAGAAGGAGAACTTAACCTTCAAATTGTTTTTGTGTTAATTGCTTCAGACCACTATGCCCATATACCTGTAGCTAGTAGTCAGTTGTTTTTTTTATAATTGAACTTGGCTTAACTTGATCTTTGCTAAAATTACATTTTCAGGCCCTAGAAATAAAGCTGTGTGGTCCTAGGTTTTACTTTGTGAATTTTACAAATAAGTTCTTTGATCATCACAAGGGAGGCTCATTAGGATGCTGTTGGCTGCCAGATCTCGCTGTTTGAATGTTTTGGGGTGCATTATGATGAGAAGATTTATTTAGGTCTATTTGAATGTAGGGCAGAATAAAAAATTAAATTCCTCTGTAGTAGGCAAAAAATTAAATTCTTCTCTCTGTCCTTCATTTAAGGTAGACACTGTATTCAGATGGTTTATTTCATTAGAGAACTGTGCTGTTCCTTGGATATGAACGAGAGGCAATATTATGCATAATTATTTCATCTAATTAGATTCTCCCTAAAAACTAGTTATCTGTGAAACATCTTTATGGGCATGGAAGTATCACAAGAGCCAATAAAAACAAAGCCATTTGGTGTAGTAGCTTTTTTTTTTTTTTAACCCCAGCTACATTCCATCAGACCCGTGTTCTGCCTTACTCCCCATCACTATCATGCATGCTTACTTACTACTAATGTGTTTAATGCCTACTTTGTTAGATAACAAGTACAATTTGTTTTATAGCATCATTGAGAAAGGAGAAGAACACTGTGGACACCTGATTGAGGCCCACAAGGAATGCATGAGAGCCCTGGGATTTAAGATATGAGATGGTGAGCAAGATTCTTTCTTTTTTTTTTTTTTTAAAGATTTTATTTATTTATTTGACAGAGATCACAAGTAGGCAGAGAGGCAGGCTCCCCGCTGAGCAGAGAGCCCAATGCGGGGCTCGATCCCAGGACCCTGGGATCATGACCCAAGTTGAAGGCAGAGGCTTTAACCCACTGAGCCACCCAGGCGCCCCAGCAAGATTCTTTCTGATTGGGAAGATAATACATAGACTTATTGCTTCAGATTTGTGCTTTATAGATTTAGCAGTAATTGGGCAACATTCTGTTCAAAAGGTAGTTCACCTGGTTAATCTAAGATGCTTAAGTATTACTTAAAAAATAATTTTCAGTTTCTAATATAGGGAGTAAATGATGCTAATAAATTAAGAGGTATTCAGTGGATTGGGGAGGGGGAATTTATCTTTCACAAAAGGGTTTGATAAAAGCCTTTAGAGTCAGAAGGAGTAATAGTGTAGGAAGTCCAAAATAATCAGTTGTCTGACTTAAAGGAACTAAAAGGAAAATATTCTTCATTTCTTGTTTCTGATGTTGTGGGTCTTTAGTAGGAGCTTTTAAGTAGGGAGTAAGTAGTACAAAAGCATTGCTTTTTGCAAAAGAAAAAGGAATTATCACTACTTTTTTGTACCAAGCTTCTAATAATAATACAACCTCAGACCTTTTTTTTTCTTTTAAGATATTTATATATTTATTCATTCATTTGTCACACAGAAAGGGAGGGAAAGAGCATACAGGCAGGCAGAGTGAGAGGTTGAAGAAGGCTCCCCTCTGAGCAGAGAGCCCGATGCAGGGCTCAAACCCAGGACCCCAGCATTATGACCTGAGCCAAAGGCAGAAACTTAACTGACTGAGCCACCCAGGTGCCCCAGACTTTTTTTTTTTTTAAGAACTCTGAATTCAAATTTTAATGCTAAAGGGACCTTAAATTACACAACAATACCAGAAATAAATGATCTTTTGTTTGGAAGCTCTTTCTTCAGATAGTACCTTACTTCCTTCTGTCACTTTATTCAGGTCTGTGTTCAAAAGTCTCCTTATGAGGCACCTGGGTGGCTCAGTCTGTTAAGTGTCTGCCTTCAGCTCAGGTCATGATCCTGGAGTCCTGGGATTGAGCCCTATATTGGGCTCCCTGCTTAGTAGGGAGTCTACTTCTCCTTCTCTCTCTGCCCCTACCCCTTCTTGTGCCTTCTCTCTCTTCCTCTCTCTTTCTCTATCAATCAGTAAAATCTTTAAAGAAAATAAAAGCCTCCTCCTTAGAGAATCTTTGCCTCAACACTCTATCTGAAATAGCATCCCTTCCCATCACTATCCCAGCACTGTCCTATAGAACTTCCTGTGATAATGAAAATATTCTGTACCTTCACTCTCCACTAGGTTATATGTGGAGCCATATGTGGCTATTGAGCCCTTGAAATGTGGCTAGTAAAACTGAAGAACTAAATATTTAGTTTAATTTTAATTTGAATAACCACATTCAGCTACTGGCTACCCTGTTCTTAACATCACTGCTTGCAAATTAGATACTTACTTATTATCTGCTTTGCTTTACTTCAAGTAGAATATAAACTCTGAGAAAGTAAGAATTTTTTGCTTTACTCACTGTCATATCCCTAGGACCTGTAACCATAGCTGGCATGTAGTAGGTTCTCAATAGAGGTCTGTTAAATAAATAAATAAATGAAGAACTAAGGCCTGTAGGTATAGAATGGCTCCCAAAGTGAGTTGTCCTTCCTTTGCTTTTTGCCTACCCCTCCCACCCCCTAACATCCACACCACACCACCGCTTTTAACTTAATAATAGCTGAGAGATAAAGCCAAAGTCACATACCAAATATAACAGTAATGGAAAGCCTGGTTTCTTTCCCTTTCACCGTGCTTCTGCCTCTTTAGAATTTCACATATGGCTAGTCTTCCTCATGGAGCTATAAAAAAGGATGGATAAGGAACCTGTTTCAAGCTGATAAGAAGTATCACTATGTAGTGGAGAACAGTCTAGGATGAAAGTCTTGAGGCTTTAATTTTTGTTCTCCTGACGTCTAGTTTAGCATGTATTTTACTTCAGCTACATTTAACATTCATCAAGATACTAATCATCCCTGGGTTTCATTTTTTTAATTTATAAAAAGAGAACCATAACATATCTTGTGATTTTATATATGGTATGGTGGATTTTATATATGGTATATGGTATTCTGTGTGTACATGACATACTTAAATGGCTTTTAGATTTCTTTAAATCCCATGGTGAATCATTTTGTAAATAAGTAAGTTTGGGGATATGTGTCAGGGGTGTTCTTTAAAAGTTAAGTATACCTTTTGATTATTTTTAAAGACCTAGAATCTTAACATTTATACACTGTTTCCAGTTCATAATCTAACTCTCTTCCGAGGGTGTTGTATAAACTGTTGGTTAGTGCCAAGCCTGTCTTGATAAAAAAGTTGATTTTTAAAAATGCTAATTTTAGGAGCAAGAGAAGCTTCTCTTGGACTTCACATGGACCACAAAGCGGCTACAACTGATGTGATAATTATCATAAATTCACAAGGACTCAAAGATATCCTAGTTTTCTTTATATTATTGGGACAGAGAGTGAGAGTGATTCCTATGTACATCGTTTGTGTGTAGAAGAAAATGGAAGAACTTTGGACTTACAAGACCTGATGTGTAACAGTGTGGTCTTGGGCAAGTCCGTCACTTTCTGAACCCTAGTTTATGTAACAGAGTCATTGTGATGATTAAATGAGAGGTGTATGAATAGGATTTGTCAGCTGTTTAAGAGAAACCAGAACGGGATAGTCTATGTCTTGGGAATTGTAGATAGCAGACATTCAGTTGAGGTCTGTTGAATATATGATCTGATTACATATTTTTGGATCGTGGTTATGAGAGAAACAATCTGAATCCACACAGGGCCTTTCTTAGAATTCAAATGTCATGTTTTCATTTTCAGCATGATAGTACTTTTGGAAAAGGAATAGGTGTTTGGATCTCCTTTGGTCCCAGGTGTCCTGTTTCTCCAACCCCCATTGGGAAATGGATGAACAGTGAAGTTAAAAAAAAAGACTTGTTCAGGTGACGAATGGATAGCTGGTGGAATTAAAACTAGAGTTTAGGTCTTTTAAGTTCTCCAAAACACAAATGCTTTATACTTTATTCCTTGCATTTAATAAGATCTCATTGCCAACATACTCATTTGTAGGACTGCACATATTCTTGATCTGCAATCCTGAAACTTTATTATGAATGCAAATTAGAAATACCTATTGCTGGGGTGCCTGGGTGGCTCAGTCAGTTCGATGGCTGTCTTCAGCTCAGGTCATGATCCCAGGGCCTGGGATCAAGCCCCACATTGGGCTCCCTGCTCAGCAGGGAGCTTGCTTCTCCCTCTCCCTCTGCCCCTCTTCCAGCCTGTGGGCGTGCATGCGCTCTCTTTCTCTCTCTCACTCTGTTTCTCAAATAAATAAAAATTTTAAAATCTTAAAAAAGGGAAAGACCTATTATTGAAATGTGTGTATACACACACACACACATATATATATATATGTCGATAACCAGGTCATTGGCTGTAAAATCCAATACAGCTGTCTACATTGTTACAAGATAAACCTAACTAAATTGATATCCCTTAGACGATTAGATCACATTTTTCTGAGGATAGCTGTAAAGGAAAAACACTTTTGCAAGCCTAGATCTTCCCAGTAATGATCGCAAAAGTTACTTAATTCAAAAAAATTTTTGTAGATTTTAATGTTAGATCATAAATAAGATCGGTCTTATTGTACCTTGAATTTAGTATATTGGGACTTAATATAATATAAAAGTAGGCTACATTCAGCCAGAGGTGTACTTTGTAATCACCTGAGGACTATTTTCCAAAATTCACATGCCCTAGGCCTTGATCTCTTCCTGTTGATTCAGAACTCCTGTGTACCCTTTAAGAACCCTTGGGTTAAGCTGAAGAAGTAGCAGAGATACTGCTAAATATAAACTACCTAAAGATTTAATAATAGCAAAGGAAGAGACTTGAAAACTACTCCTAGGGAAAAATAGGTGTATGATGGTAGTGACTCTAGACACTTTCTTCTGTCTTTTGACCTTTTTTTTTTTTTAACTGCAAGAGAAACTAGAGAAACTGAGAACCTGCTTAAAAATGTGAAGAGGAAATGGCAGCTAGTATCTTTCTGACTTTAGGAGTCAGAAGGAACCTTGAGAACTCAGTCTAGGGACTAAAATCATTGAAAGAAAATGAAAGGACAAAGACTAAGCAGTGAGGATACTCTACTGTTTAATAGAACTTAATAGTTGGTTAAAATATGCTGATTTCACATACACACACCTGATTATGTATGAAAATATGATCCCAAGAAAATCCAGAAAAAGTGTCATTTCTGCCATTCAAACATTTTTTCATTCAATAGATCTTTATTGTTAAGTACTAGAAAATGCTGGCATGAGAAAGACAGGATCTCTTCTGTCAAGAACTTTATATCCACATATATAACCAAGAGGTTTACACCCAGAGGCTTCAGGAGTAGCCCCTCCTGATACATAGTTAGTGGCAGAAGAAGTAACAGTGGTATGGATTGCTGTCTCTTACAGTGTGGGATGGCTTCATTTCTGCTTACGTTCCTGCTCAATCTTTCCATAAGTGTATTCTTCCTTTGAGCCTTTTAGAAAAGAGAGTTTAGATGTTTGTATTGTTGATGAGGTTTATCTTTTCTTAAACCACATGCAGGGATTAATAGCTAAATGAAGAAGCACTTGTATTGGGCCTGAAGAGTTGGCTAGCCCAAATTACTTACCGTTTTAAGCATTGTTCTCTGTCTTCCGGGATAGGGACTGGGGGTGGGGGTAGGTCTGGGTCTCAAGGGAAGCCTGGTACTGATTGACTTAATCCAGCAACCCTATCCTCTACTACTTTACTTTTTTGATTTCTAAATGGATTTCATTTTTTCCTCTGGGGTCAAAGTGAGTAATTTTACACAGGAAGTGCCTTGGATACAGAGCTGACCTTCTGCCTTCCACTTTGTGGATCTTTGCCAAACATACTTGAATCAGCAAAGAGGGGTTTGCAAATCTCTTCTCTTGAATATCTGTAAAAATGAACTGCCCTAGCCTTTTTGGGAAGATATTTTTTAGTAAATAAGTATATATAGTTTTTAACAAAAACTTCTGAAGATTAAAAAATGTACCAGACTGAACAGTGATGGTTTTTTAGTTAGAAAAAACTAGAGTTTAAAACTGTAGGGTTTTATTCTAAACCACAGTTTAGAATTAACAGTACTTGGGTGAGATTCATTTCCAGTGGTCTTAATTCCCTAAATCCCTAGGTCTGGCATGATGTTTGAAATCTAATTGTCTAATATAAAATTTTTTTGTAGGTTTACTCTGTGAATGAATAATTCCTGAAGAATGAAGAAGATTCAGTAGTTTGAGAATTCTTTGAGGAACTTTGATAAATGGAAAAAGTATTATAATTTATTAAAAAAAAGGAAATATCGCTGGTCAGAAATCTTAAGGTGTGTTTCTTTTTGTGTTCCTCACATCCTTACATGGCATTTATTTATTTTTATTTAAGGATATAGTATTAAATCTTAAAATACTAATTTCTTCTGTTGTGTCATTCTGGGAACTCTAGATATTTGTTGTAAGGAGAAAGCAGGTACTGATCTCACTCAGTGAAATCTCCAAAATGAAGTGCATAGAAGTAAGGAAATAACCCAGTTGAGAATGGGTATGGTAGCCATATCATCTCATTCAGTGTTTTTGTTTTTTATTTTTAACTTACTTAAAGGCAAGAACTGGACAAGCTTTCAGTCTTAATATTTTATATCATTGTTGTTACTCTTCACTAGTTCTCTCTTTGGGGTAAGTTATTTATTTAGATTTTGGACCACATTTAGGTGCCTTGGCTTAAAAGATCTTACTTAACTGTATGGCATAATTAATCTGTAGATGTCTAGTTGCATTTTAAGATAAACTAGGATCCTTAGTTTAATCCTTCTGGCCAGATAATTGTCTCTCATTAATTAGAAGCTGGCCCAGACCAGAGGCTAGACAAGGACAGATAAGTCACCAATGAAACAGCTCAGTGCTCTGCTACAGAGTGATACCTGGGGTAGAACATAGAGTTGGGGTTTGCTTACTATAGCAACCCCATGGTCCTGTTAGCTGCTTATGGGCTAATGAAGCAAGGTCGTGTTCTGTCTGAAGTAAATTGAGTTTCAGATCTCAACAAAAAATACTGATGAACATAAGAGAATATGTGGTGTCCATACGTCATTCTGTGATGGGAAAATTGCCTCTTTTATAAAATAAAGGAGCTGAATTAAGTTATTCCTTAGGATTCCTTCTAGTTAATTAACAGCATGGCTTTGAAATATGACAGACTTAGGTTCAACAGGTCACAACCTCTTTCAGTCTGTTTTCTCATCTGAAAGAAAAAAAGCAAGGATAGAGGTAATACTGTACAGGATTGTGAGTACTACTTAAAATGGTGTATATACTATGGATCTGGCATAGTATCTACCATTTAATGTTGATTAATGTTCCCTAATTCTTTGATTTTATACTCATATTTCCCCTGAATATTTGTTTGGATATAATACATTCAGGAAGTATTTTATAGCTTTCAGAGTATTCTTCTAGGTGAAGAATAGAATCTTGGACTCCTAAGACAGATAAAAATCAACTTCCCACCAAACACCCAGTCCCTGGCAGATGGTCATCCAGATTCTGCTTGAATATGCCATGAACTACAAGAAGAGGAGGGGAAAACTTATAAACTTACCACCCAGTGTTAATTTTTGCTGTGTGCTGTTCTAAACTTTTCTTATGTATTTATACATGTTTTAAAATGATAAATGAGGTCATTTTTCTATGCTATATATTTTTAGTGAAATCATAATATTGCTTTTCCCCCTTGATGTATTTTACCAGCTGTGATTATAGTCCTCATATGTATGAATCCATTCTGAGCTTACTATAATTTAACCAATTCCCTATTGTTTGTACCATCATTCATTCAACAAAATGCTTTGTAGAATGCTTGCTGTATGTCAGATACCATTTGTGGAATTGAGTATCGGTCTTGAACAGGACATATACCTGACACCTAAATTATTTCTGATTTTTTTTGTGGTTGGTTTTATGAAACATATAAGGAAGAAAGGAAGAAATCACCTGAAATCCTACCAGTCTACAGTGGGACAACTTTTTGGTGACTTTGCCATTCCTCCCTTTCTGCATGTATATACTTTATTATTTTGGGGTTGGGGGGCACTTCATAGTAACACTGCACTGGAAGTTTCCATAGGAAGTTCTTTACAGTTCCCTTACTAATCACTAGCTAAGGATGGGCCAGAGGCTATGCATTTTTTCAAGGCTTTGGATGAGTACTGCCAGACTGATCTCTAGAGGGGGGTTACCCATTGCACCTTTGTATCTGAGGGTGTCTGTTGCCCTAAGCTCTTAGCAAGGTTAGTTTTTTCAGGCTTTGCCAGTTTGATATGCTCACATATGTAAAGGAACTAAAGCACCCTTCTTAACATCTGCCATAGTTAAAAATATATCTCACAAGACTCTCTGCCCATCCTTCCCTAGTGCTTAAGCCTTCCCCAAAATTACGAATAACATTTTGATACTAGTAATAATAAGAGATATTACCACAGTAATTTGAAAAATGAAAAAGTTCACTTCCTAATAGGTGACCACCACATTCTGACATACATCTTTGCTAAGCCCTTGATATTCACAGTAATTCCCAAACTCAATACAGACACAGTCACACCATTCTTTCTAATCATTTCTTTTTGTCTAACCTTAAAACATTTGACTGAACGGTGGGTAAGAATAGGACCATGAGGGTGCCTGGGTGGCTCAGTTGGTTAAGTATCTGCCTTTGGCCCAGGTCATGATTGCAGGGTCCTGGAATCAAGTGCCACATTGGTCTCCCTGTTCAGTGAGGAGTCTGCTTCTCCCCCTCACTCTGCCCCTACCCCCCTGCTTGCACCCTCTTTTTCTCTCTCTCAAATAAATAAAATCTTTTTAAAAAATACAGCACCAGGACCTAAGTAAGGCCTACTCTAGGATAGCTGTATGTTTCATTGGTCTGGTGTGAGGCTGCTGGAAGAACCATAATCCCCATTTTACAGGTGAGAGGTATTCAGTTTAAGGAAATCACTGTGGTCAAATAGCTGGTGACCTGGAATGTGAGTCTTGGTCAGTAGCGTTCAAGCTGAATGTTCTCTCCTGTACCAAGTATCTAATATAAACATCACATATTCATAGTTATTCATACAGTTCATATCTAGTAAAGGCCTGTTACATGCAAGTAACTGCCCTAGGTGTTGAATATTCATGTGTAAATCAGACATACATCTTGCCCTCAAGGAGACGAGAGGCTATTTGACTCAACATCTACTCAGGACATAATATATGCCTAATTATGTGCTAAGTAGTGAACAAAAATGTAAGATATGGTCTACTCTACGCTTCTCAGTTTATAATCTAGTACCTGTATGTATATAAACTGTGAACATATAAAGTTGAATACTCAGTACTACAATGAATATTCCATGATACTTTCCTAAAATGAGTGCATGTGTGACTACCCAGGGTTTCCTTTAGCTATCAAAAACTGCCAGCTGGTAGTTCCATCTCTGTCAATTATGGTGATTTTGAAAGCAAGTAATAGAATATCCTCACCAAGAGAAACTCATATGTCTGGAAATCCAGAGTTAGGGCAAGCTCTAGGTGCAATGATGTCATAGGTTCAATGATATTATCCAAGAATCAGGTTGTTTTCATCTCAGAGCTATTACATCCAGGACTGATGAAACCATGTACTTTCTTGTTCAAGTCCGGCAGAAGAGAGAAAGCATTCCCAAGACATGAAATCCCTTTTTTTAAAAGGCTGATTGAGACAAATCAGGTTATATGTATTTTTTTTTAAAGATTTTATTTATTTGTCAGAGATCACAAGCAGGCAGAGAGGCAGGCGGAGCAGAGAGCCTGCTGTGGGGCTCGATCCCAGGACCCTGGGATCATGACCTGAGCCGAAGGCAGAGGCTTTAACCCACTGAGCCACCCAGGCGCCCCAGGTTATATGTATTTTTAAGGACCAGTAGTAGTTGCTGGACAGAACGCCTTATGCTGATTGGCTTACACAGGACCCCTTCCCCCACCCTTGGATCCATTTATAATTACAGTTATCAGCACAAAACTGGAATTCTGTAACAAGGAGGAAAGGATAAATGGACTGAGTAGGCAATCAATTTTCCACTAAACCACCTTGTTCATTTAACAACTTAGTCATCCTGAACGATCAAATTGAGGTTTTGGTTTTTTGGTTTTTTTTTTTTTTTAGAATTTATTTATTTATTTATTTGACAGATAGAGATCACAAGTAGGCAGAGAGGCAGGCAATGAGAGAGAGAGGGAGAGGAGGAAGCAGGCTCCCTGCCGAGCAGAGAGCCCGATTCGGGGCTCAATCCCAGGACCCTGGGATCATGACCTGAGCCGAAGGCAGAGGCTTTAACCACTGAGCCACCCAGGCGCCCCTCAAATTGAGTTTTAAAGGAGCATTTCCTCTCATAGTTTTACTCAAACTTTTGAGAGAAAGAGTAGAACACTATAAGTTGGCTGATGTTAAGTTTTCATAGAATAAAACAATCAGCAGATGTTCAGAGAACTGTTTCCTGAAGAGTGGGCTTTCTGGAGATCCCAAGAGAGATCTGAGTCTGGAAGCATTCATCTGCAAGTACCAGAATGCTTAATTACAGTGCTTAAGCAAGAAATGTAGTTGACATCCTGTCATGAAATCTGAAGGTTGAGAGTTCCAGATCCAAAACAGTGGCTCAGTAAAACTTTGGAGAAATGTGACTTACTCTATTTTTCAGTTCTTTATCCTCCTCCGTAGGTATGTCGTATCTCATGGTAGCTTCAAGCATTACATCACTGTACTACACTGTCAAGCCAAGATAGTAAGTAGCAGGCCTCTCACTGTCAGGAAGTTTTTTTCCCAGAAGCCCCACATACACTTCCTCTTATATCCCGTTTGTCACATGCCCACTTGTAAGGCAGTTGCCATGGAGGGGAATAAGATATTATGGTTGGCTTTGACCAGTCTTATTTTAGGCTCTAGCAACTGAGGGAAAAGCTCACCTTCCTTAACATATTATCCAAGCAAAATCACAGTTCCATAAACTAAGAAAAAATGGGGAATGGCTATAGGGCAGACAAATAGTAGTGTCTAAGATCAACTTGGCAATATGTGTCCAAAGCTTAGATCATGCCTCTGTTCTATTTTAATAGATATTAGGAAAGGATTAATCTCAAACTCAGTGTTTTTCAAACTCTATGTGGTTTACTTTTTTCCAATTAATAACCACTACCAGGAAGTTGGGAAAAATACAGTTTAAAAAACGCATACTCTACAAGCCTAGTCTTTATTGCATTAAAGGCCGTAAGTCCCTCTGTCAAATTGCTATAAAAATGTCAACTCTCTCAGTTTCTATCCTCATCTCATCATGGACCAGTAATAGCTCACAGACCAGCCGTCGTTCACAGAATCCCTTGGAGAGGCAGGTTAGCCAGCTGACTTCAAAATCTGGCCCTGACCTGCCTTTCCTACCTCGTGTCCTGCTGTTCCTCCTGATAACCCAAAGCAGGCTGTCCTCTGCTACCAAAATATGTCGTGTATTTTTGTTTTATGTCTGGACTTGACTTCACATTCTGTTCTCCTTTCCTGGAATGCCCTCCTCCTAGTTGGGGAACACCTCATCATCTTTTTAGACCGGCTTAAATGTCACATTCCCCCTGATGTTTTTTTCTGAATTCTTTCTCCCCGATGAGGGCTTCCTTTGACCCCCAAATATATTTATTTTATTGGATTGCAATTATTTCTGGGTCAGTGTCCCTCGATAGACCAATAGTTCCTTGAAAGTGACAGTTGTCTTGCTCATCTTTATATCCCCTGTGCTTGCCGCACATACTTTGCCGTAAATAAGTGCTTATTGAATTGAATCTACTCAACAAATGGTGTGACGATGTGACTTCTGTTTGTTCCCTTTTATTCTCCCCCACTGTTTTCTACTGTGCTTCTATCTGCATGTTTGCAGATCTCTCTATAAGAATGTACCACTTGGGGGCATCTGGCTGGCTCAGTCGGTAGAGCATGCAACTCTTGATCTCAGGGTCATGTTGGGGCTAGAGATTACTTTAAAAATTAATTAATTTTTAAAAAAAGAACATACCATTTTTACACTTTTTTCTGCTGTCCTGTCAAATGTGGTTTTAAAAACAAGCTGCAACTTGGCTTTGTTGTATTCCCATCACAGGTTCCATCATTCAGGCAACAATGTCATTGTCACTGCAGGCAGCATGTGAGGTTTATACACTGATGATGCCACAGACACACACATATCCCAAGAGCAGGGTCAAATCTCCTAGAGCAATAAAGGAGCCTGTATATGGATACATATAAACTCCCAAAGGTACCTACCAAGGTGGGACAACACAGAGGACATACAATTTAAATGACCTACGCTTTAGTTCACATACTAGCTCTGTGACCTTCCTTAACCTCTCTGAGTTTGTTTCTTCCATTAAAAAAAAAAGAACAAAAGATCCCCTGGGATGACATAAGGAAACAATAACCGCTTGATAAATGTTAGCATGCTCAGATGAGCACGTATGTGGATTGACGAAGAAGGGAGGCTGGGAATAACAGCAGGTCTGCCTGTCTCTTTAATGGGTCAGGGCGGGGCCATTGGTCAGGCTTGCCGAGAAAGATGACCAGCTTTGAAATTCTATCTTGGGCAGAGCCTCCTGGCTTCTCCTTTCCTGCTTCTGATTTCCTGGCTCACAGCTGGCAGGAATCACCACTCTGGAAGCTCTGGGTGCATGACTAAGGTGGAGGGATGAACAGCTGCTGCTTGCTAAAGTCAGTGGGTTGGTTGGGAGGCAGGCAGGTAACATAAAAGCAGCATATGGAAATCCCCAAACTCCGCTGCTCAGATGACATCCAGATCGTTGCCATGAGGAAGACTGTGGGCAGGGCCTTTCCTTCTCTAGGTGCTCTCTTCCTTTACCACTGATTTTCCCCCCTCAACTTTAGAAAGAAGGGAATAAATTACAAATCTGTTGGTCAGTTGATTTTAATTAAAAAAAAAAAAAAGACAAACCATAACAGACTCTTTTTTTTTTTTTAATTTATTTGACAGAGAGAGATCACAAGTAGGCAGAGAGGCAGGCAGAGAGAGAGGGCAAACAGGCTCCCTGAAGAGCAGAGAGCCTGATGCGGGGCTCGATCCCAGGACCCTGGGATCATGACCTGAGCCGAAAGCAGAGGCTTTAACCCACTGAGCCACCCAGGTGCCCCCATAACAGACTCTTAATGTCACAAAACAAACTGAGGGTTGCTGGGGGGAAGGGAGTAGGGAGAGGGTGGTGGAGTTATGGACATTGGGGAGGGTATATGCTATAGTGAGTGCTGTGAAGTGTGTAAACTTGGCAATTCACAGACCTGTACCCCTGAGGCTAATAATACATTATATATTTATTAAAAAATAAATAATAATTAAAAAAAAAAAGAGAGGGCACCTGGGTGGCTCAGTTGGTTAAGTGTCTGCCTTGGGCTCAGGTCTTGATCTCACGGTCCTGGGATTGAGCCCTGCAATGGATTCCCTGCTCAGCAGGGAGTCTGCTTCTCCCCCTCCATCCCTTACTCGCTTGCTCTTTCACCCTCCTCTCTCTCAAATAAATAAACGAAATCTTAAAAAAAGAAAAAAAAAAGGGGGGGGACGCCTGGGTGGCTCAGTAGGTTAAGCCACTGCCTTCGGCTCAGGTCACAATCCCAGGGACCTGGGATCAAGTCCCGAATCCCGCTCCTTGCTCGGTGGGGAGCTTGCTTCTCCCTCTGCCTCTGCCTGCCACTCCGCCTGCTTGTGCTCTTTCTCTCTCTCTCTGACAAATAAATAAATAAAATCTTTTTAAAAAAAGAAAAAACTGGCTTCCTTCAACATGTCATGCATTTTCAAAACTCTATGATTATGCTCCTGCCGTACTCACCACTAGAAATTCTCTTCTCCCTCTACCTATGTGGTTCATTCAATGCCTATGCCTCAAATCTAGCGTTGGCTCTTACGTCTTCCCTCCTCTATACTACCCTTCCTTCTAGGTGGACACCTCTCCTTAAACTTAACTCAGTCATTGTGCTTCACACACTGAATTGCCATTGTTTTTTGAGGTATCTTTCCCTTGTTAGAGTGAAAGCTCTTAGGAATCTGATTCTCTAAGTGCTTGGCTCATAGTAAGCACCCAGTAAATATTTGTTGAGTTGAAACTTCTACTCCTCGGCATGTTTGCCAATTTCTAATTTCTGACTATTTTTAGTTAGGTTATCAGCAGTATAGTGAAAGTCCCTATGGACTGAGTACTCAAATAGTTCTAGATGGTTACTGAGTAACTCCCACATCCCCCCAATCTCACTGGCAATAGGAATACTGATAGTAAATACTAGCAGCAGGGGAAAAAAATCAAGGAGTCATTTGGAAGCCAGAGGGACATGTCTTAATGTTTGCATATTCCAGATTTATTTTTTGATGACCCAAAATAGACTCCAGTTTCATCCAGAAGTTCCTTGGACGTCATCAGATTTCCGGGGTGGGGAGGGCATGCGTGTGTGGGGTTGGGAGTCATAGATCTAGTCTATTTCCACTTACTGTGCAAGCTACTTAGCACACAGCGGTGAGTCTGACTTGGGATCAAATCCTGGCTGGACCACTTATTGCCTATGGGAACTTGTTATCTCTATGAGCCTCAGTTTCTTTCAGATCTAGGAGGACAGTACTTACTTGGAAGGGTTGTGTGGTGACTAAATATTACATGTGTAAAGTATCTAGAGGTCTGGCACTTGGTAGGTATTTAATGGGTGGCAGTTATTATAATTTGCAAATAATGGATAAGGTGATGGTCTGAGGAACGTATTACCATTGTATAAACTATTACTAGATCCAGACATATGCAAGGGCAAGTCAGCCTAGAGTTCAAAGAGCTGCTTTGCATAGTCACTTTTGTTTAATGGCTGTCAAATAAATAGTGATGTTTATAATGTGACCTAATAAAGGTCTCTGAGGGTTTTTCCAGTTCTCACTGTTAGGATTTTTTCTTATAATAGTCCCCTACTTTCCTGCTTTGATGTGTCCACCTACCTCAGGAGAGCCCCTAGCCCTCCCCACAGGCACCCTGAACAGTATCCTGCCTGAGGCGTTGTGGTAAATTCTGGGCTCACTTTTCCTTTGTTCTCCCCTGCCTGCCTCCCTGGCTCTGAGGTCTTGTCCTCTGGGGAGATATGTTAAGTGCTCTGCCAGCCTGCCTGTGTGCCTGGCCTGTTTTTTCTCACTGCCAGTACCTCTTGGATTCCAATTCCAAACATGGTATCCATCTGGGGTCACCCTTTCTTCCGGTGCCAAGAGAGATGCATTCCAAATGGAACACAAGTGTGCCTCCCGTGCTGGGCTCTCCTCATTCTGGTTGGGGACATCAGAGCAGGATGTGGCCACTTTATCCCTCAGAGCTAAAGTTTTCGGCCCCTGAGTCCTAGCTTTGCCTCGGGACACTTTACGTTTTCTGCTGAGAGCCAAATGTGAGGACGGTCCTGAGAAACCTGGAGCCGAGTCAGTTCGCTAGAGCTCTGCGGAGAGGGCTAGAGCCTTGCTGAAAGAAAGAGAGAGGGGAAAGCAAGTTTAAAAGTCCTCCTTGAAGTATACTATGCTCTGCCATTCATTCCCAAAGCTACTGGAAGCATTCCTCTCAGGAAAGGTGGGCTTGGTGGTGAGAAGCCGGACGTGAGAAGACTCCTGGGAGGACCGACTAATCCACTTTCTGAATTTCCTCTGTGGGGACAGTCTTAGAGCCCTGCAAGGCTTTGGGGCGCCCCGAAGATGAGTGCTAACAGCAGCACCATGAGCCAGCTAATCTGGCAGGGCCCCATGTGCGTTGGCTGGAAGCGGGATCTGGAAGGGGCCGTCTACCATCTGGCCAACTGCTTCTTGCTCCTGGGCTTCATGGGGGGCAGCGGGGTGTATGGATGCTTCTACCTCTTTGGCTTCCTGGGCACAGGCTATGTGTGCTGCGTGATGTGGGGCTGGTTGGATGCTTGTGGCCTGGACCTCATCCTCTGGAGCTTCCTGCTGGCAACAGCCTGCCTGCTCCAGCTGGCATTCCTGATACACAGGCTGCGCAGGCGCGCCCTCCCTGAGGAGTTCGAAGTCCTCTACAAGACGCTGTATCTACCCCTGCAGGTGCCTCTGCAGGTGTACAAGGAGATTGTTCACTGCTGTGAGGAGCAGGTCTTGACGCTGGCTACTGAGCAGACTTACGCTGTGGAGGGTGAGACCCCCATCAACCGCCTGTCCCTGCTCCTCTCCGGCCGGTAAGCTCCTATGTCACAGCTGGGCGTCTCCTCCCTCGGCCCATGCTTCTCGTTTCCTAGTGTGTCCCTTTTCATTCTGAGGCCCCTTCCATTGAGGGAAGGATGTGGCAAGTCAAACAAAAACAGTTTTTTGTTTTTTGGTTTTTTTCCAAGCGTGGGTTTGGTTCCTCTTTCTAAGCATTTTCCAAGAGGAAACAAGATCATGAGATAGCTTCTTGGTTGGCAGGAAGGACTGTGTGTGCCCTTGGTGCTGGGAGGTGTGGGCTTGAGTGTCTCTTGAGCCTGGGTCTAAAATGGCCGCACACGCGTGCGCGCACACACGTATTACACACACTGGTGGGTTCTGCGTTGGCTGCCACAATGTCTGTGAGCTTTGAAAAAGTGGACCTTTTAATAAGGTTGATTTGTTCCTTCCAAATGTATTCAGTATTTCCTAAGTGCCAACTATGTGCAGGGAACTGTGAGGGCATCGAGGAAACAGCCCCAGTTATGTTGAGGATATCCTATGAGACTCTGTGGGGAAGCCATTTGGTGTACAAACAGAGGGGGAGAGGGAATATTCCCTGTCCTCTTTCCCATTCCCATGTGTTCTATTGAGATTCTTACTGACCAGTGATCAAGTACCAAAAAGACCACACAGTGAACGAAAGTGATGCCCACACGTGTCTTATTGAGGATCTGGTGGAGATACCTGGCTGATTCCTTCAGGCTGGGTGACAACTGAAATGAGCGGAAATCATCTTAGTCATGATTAGTGTATGCTCAGTCAGCCCACACTGGAGTGTTGGCCCTTGGCTGACATCTTCTGAACAAATTCCACGGGGCTCCATGCTGTCCATTTGGGAGGTGGTTGTGGAATCTTTGAAATATCGCCTTAGTGGGACTTCTGTGTGGGGCTGAGCATCAAACAGTAAACTCTGTAACCTGGTTCACTTGGGCTACCTCAGTAGAAAGCAAGCAAAGTATTTCAAAAGCTTTGTTCTCAGTTTCCTTCTCTGCTTTTTGGAGACCAGGAGAAGGTGATGGAAAAGATAAGGTAGTAATCTTATCAGAAGGCTCTGATTCCCAGGGTGGCCAGGGAAGAAACCAGGTAAGACTGCCAACTACACAGGGGGGGAAAAAGAAGAGTTTTAGAATGATGATGATGGTACTACAACGACTACTGGTAGTAATAATGTGTATTTCTGTACTACTGTGTAGAATCAACAGTGTTAGGTATACGTGTGATTTTGTTTGGACTCAGATTCCTGGGTTGAATGATCTATGAGATTTTTGTGGGGAGACATTTCATTTATGAATAAAGTGAAGTGTAAACAAATGGAATTATTTGTAAACAAATACATGTGTAAATAGAAGTACATTATGACTGTTGCCAAAATGTTTGCCGCCTACAGTTCCATGCTTAAAATAAAAACAATCTGGGATGCCCGGGTGGCTCAGTCGGTTAAGGCTCAGGACAGGAGGAACCCAGAGAGACTGTGGACTCTGAGAAACAAACTGAGGGTTTTGGAAAGGAGGGGGTAAGGGGATGGGTGAGCCTGATGGTGAGTATTAAGGAGGGCACGTATTGCATGGGGCACTGGGTGTGGTGTATAAACAGTGAATCTTGGAACACAGAAAAAATAAAATTAAAAAAAAAAAAAAAAGTCTCAGGTCATGAGCCCAGGGTCTAGGGATTGAGTCCGCATCAGACTCCTTGCTCAGCAGGGAGCCTGCTTCTCCCTTTCCCTCTCCCTGCCGCTCCCCCTGCTTCTCTGACAAATAAATAAAATTCTTTTAAAAATAAAATAAAGACAATTTAAGAAATATTCTTCTTGGGGCGCCTGGGTGGCTCCGTGGGTTAAGCCTCTGCCTTCGGCTCAGGTCATGATCTCAGGGTCCTGGGATAGAGCCCCGAATCAGGCTCTCTGCTCAGCAGGGAGCCTGCTTCCTCCTCTCTCTCTGCCTGCCTCTCTGCCTACTTGTGATCTCTCTCTGTGTGTCAAATAAATAAAATCTTAAAAAAGAAAAGAAAAGAAATGTTCTTCTTCAGAAGATTCAGGATGTTGTTACCTGTAGCTTGTCCCTTCAAAGGAGCTGAGACAGATGGGAGAAAGGCCTGCAGCACCTGTATGGCGTACGATTACTATGTATTTTAAATCCATTTTTAACATGATGAATTTGCCATGAATTTGTAGAAGACCTCTTCCCTGTGACAGGGAGAGGTGGGTTTGCCTCCTCAGTGTGGCTTTTCCTAGTATAGTTGGCATCAAAAACCAAAGTCAGAAATTAGGGTTTTTTTCTTGTTTTCAGGGTTTGGAGTAAGAGTTTTATTTGTTATCCTGTCTCAACTTTGCTAAGCTGCAGCTGGGAGAGGAGGTTTCCTGTCTGTGAACAGGCTCCAGTTTTAAGGGAAAATCATTGTACCTCGGTCTGGTTCCAGTTGAGGTACCCAACACCTCAGAGCTGTAAACGAGAACTCTGTGCCAGGAAGTCAGGATTTCTGCAGACCTCCCCCATATCACAGGCAGGCTCTCATCTGGAGCCCTTTGCTGAAACCTCAGATGCCCTTTCTGTTTTATTTTAATGTATGCCACTAGTCCCTTTTAAGACTCAGAAAAGCCAAGTGACTTCCCCAAAGTTTGTCACCTTGTTAAGCTGGGCTTACTGTTGGTGTGTTTCTGTCCTACAGAATTCTCTCACACACAACCTCCTGGGCGGGCAACTAACTGTCTAAGCTATTCAGCTGGGAGGAAATACCTGTCATCCAGGGGATCAAGAAGGAAGAAGAGGCTTAAATGATAAAAGGAATGATATACCAATTTAAATGGCTTAAGGGAACCATGCAGGCTCATTAGATGTTATACTTTAAATGATGTCACTCCTCCTCATTTGCTCAAGTGGTCAGATCCCTTGCCTGAGGATCTGGTAAGAAGATCTTGCCTATTAAAAAAAAAAGAAGAAGAAGAAGATCTTGCCTATTCAGCAGCAGCCTTGTTTTCTCCTAATGTCTGTCTTCCTGTATTCAGGAAGCTTTTCCTTGAGATGTTGGTCCCCTTTTATGGTGACACGAGTGAGTTCACACAATCTGTTCAATTGTTCCTTCTCTCCTTTCTCCCTCCATTCCTACATTCCTTTCTTTCTTTTCCCCTTCCAAAATTATTTATTAAAAGCACTAGGGACAAAAGAAAAAAAAAGCACTAGGGACTAAGGATCCAGTGTTTAAAATATGAAAAATACTGTTCTTACTGTCTATTAAGAAAATCAACAATGTTTGACATAGAGGTGAATCACAGACATGATATTTCCAAGAAGAAACATAAGTGCACTCAGAGCATGTATCCGATGTAGCTACTTTTCTGGGGGAGGTCAACAAAACTTCCTGGAAGAAAGAATGTTTAGGCTGAGACCTGAGGAGAAGGCTGATGTTGGGAAGAGGTCCAGCCAGAGGGGACAGACTATGTAGAGAACCTGAGGTAGGAGAGCATGGCACTTCATTTTCTCTTGTATCTTTTTATGACTCAGGGAAGTTCTGCCTCTCTAGAGGCTGTCTCTCTAGATTACCTGGTTTTGTAGGAGCACATGGGTCTCTGCCATCGGGGACTATGGGCTGACACCACATCCATGGCTTGGTGTGAGAATTACATCCCCTTCTGTCTTCCATCTTTAGGTTGTCAGACAAAAGGCAACAGCTTATTAATTGGCGAAGACCTTTGGTAATTTGTGTGTATGCATGTATGCAGGCATTCGTTAGGAGCAAAATTTGGAGCGCTAATGTCCCATTTGGCCAGAACTTAATCACGTGGCTATACCTAGCTGCAAGGGAGGTAGGGAAATTTGGTCTAGCCAAGCAGCTGCAAGCCCTGCTAAAACTCTGACACTGTGGAGGAAAGGAGAGAGCAGATAGGGGAAAACAGACTACCACACCACCATCTATCCCCAACCTCATCGACTTCCCAGCATCCTGTTCGTTTTTCAAAAGTCGGCTCAGATGTCATCTTTGAGAAGTCTACCACTTGAAGAGAACTAATCTCTCTCCCTCCTCTGTTCTCCCATTTCATAAGACCACACATTGATTTTAGCCAGTTATGGACATGTCTGTGATTTCCACTGAATTGTGAATTCCTTTTTTTTTTTTAAGATTTTATTTATTTGACAGAAGAGATCACAAGTAGGCAGAGAGGCAGGCAGAGAGGGAGAGAGGAGGAAGCAGGCTCCCTGCTGAGCAGAGAGCCTGATTCGGGGCTTGATCCCAGGACCCTGAGATCATGACCCGAGCCGAAGGCAGAGGCTTTAACCACTGGGCCACCCAGGTGCCCCTGAATTGTGAAATCCTTAAAGGCAAGGATCAGCTCATACCCATCTCTGCTTTTCCAGAGCTCCAAGAACCCAGGAGGTACTCATGCATATGTATTTAGCCAGTAAAGGTCCAGAAAAAAATGGAACAATAGCTCCTTCCCCATGGACAGAGTGTACCTCAGAGATCTCTTTGTCTGTCCCCGCTTTGTTTGACAGAGAAGGCTCTCCTGGTATAACTCAACCTTAGGGAGAGCTTGAAGCTGAAACTCTGAGTTTTCTGGGGGAAAGAGGAAAAACCCATATTGGATCCTAATCATTTTCCATTTTTATTTTTTGTTATTTTTTAAAGATATTTATTTATTTATTTGACAGAGAGAGACACAGTGAGAGAGGGAACACAAGCAGGGGGAGTGGGAGAGGGAAAAGCAGGCTTCCCGCTGAGCAGGGACCCCGATGTGGGGCTCCATTGCAGGACCCTGGGATCAGGACCTGAGCCCAAAGCAGATGTTTAATGACTGAGCCACCCAGATGCCTCCTATTTTCCATTTTTAAATACATAATTTGGACTGAGGAGGGTTTGGGTGGCCACTTCCCTTTCTCCACACCGTCTCTTCTCTCCCTTTGCCAGGGTTCGTGTGAGCCAGGATGGACAGTTTCTTCACTACATCTTCCCTTACCAGTTCATGGACTCTCCAGAGTGGGAATCTCTGCAGCCCTCTGAGGAGGGCTTGTTCCAGGTAATGGGGACCCTGTGCCGGGACCCCTCCCCCTGTGACCCAGGAATATGCCCCCCTCCATCCTTTCCCACTCACATCTGTTCTTTGAACCACTGCCAATGTGATGCTAGGGGTGGGAGCACTCTCCTTGTGTGGAAAGAGGGCCAGGGCTACGGGCAGGTGGGGGTGGGGGGAGGTACTAATCCCCAAGAGGCCACGTCACTCCTATGCCTAAAACTCGTGAAGACCACTGTGACCACAAAATAAAAACCCACACCCCTTAGAGAGTAACCTAAGACCTTTAGTGACATCTAGCCACATCTCCAGCCCCTTCCTCCTTCACACTTTTTGCTCATACCAACCATATGGAACAGAACGACTAGCACTTCCCTAAATACATCCCCTGTTTTTGCACCGGCCATGCTTGGCCCTTCCTCTACCTTCTATCTGAAATGCATTTCCCCCCTGTAAATGAGGCGATGGCATCTTAACTTCCTCTGAAGCTTGCCCAGATAGACCTCATGGGCTTTGAATCCCCACAGCTTCATGTTCCTGTCTGTGTGCCTTTCTATTCCTTTTACTTATGCTGACTGGGACACATTGCTCTCTGCTCGAACGATTTGGTTTCGTTTCCTAACTCTTTGAGGTAGAAATCTGGGCTTCCTCTTCTCTCTGTTCCCAGGCTCCAAAGGACAGTACCCCGAACACAGCAACTGCCCCTTATTTGTTCAATAAAGGGCAGTTGGTGTCTCAGGGAACTCTATGAGGCAGTCACAGACATGCTCCAGGGTGGGGGCCTGGCTGCTTGGCCCCTGCTCTCTTCTCTGCCGTCCTCCAAACCTCAGTTCCTTGCTTTGTAGCTCTCACTTATTGACTGGCTAGTATGTGTCAGGCACTAAATACTATATTGCCTTATGATTCTCACCACAACCCTCTGGGGTGGATATTATCATTTTCCCATTTAACAGATAAGGACATTGAGGCTCCAAAGCATCAAGCAGTTTGCCCAAGGTCTTCATCCAGAAAGTGGCAAAGTGAGGTTGCCTGGCCCTGCTATTACTATTCTTTTTGAAAATGAGTGGGACACCAGGAAAGTGAAGTACACACACACATACACACACACAGAGAAAAACATACACACATACCCTATTAGAGGGACTTCCCTGTCCAGATAGTTCACTGCTGCTGGGTTCCATGTGAATTTTGCCACTTCTGTCGGGGACTCCCTCAAACTAGTATATGAGCTAACCCCAGGATAGACACCTGCCAGGAAGGGCCACCTGGCTGGGCCTGTTTCTGCCCCAGCCTGACTCCTCGCCCTGAGAGGCAATCCCGATCTCACTGCGGGGCCACCAATCACAGGCCTCCACTGATCATGTTCGCCTTCCACCACGCACACTCCTCCCTCTCCAACCAGCTGAGCAGCCTTCTGTGAGAACTCCTTCAGGCCCCTAAGAACCTCCGGGAGGGCAAGTCAGGTCCTTAGCCAGCTAGACCAGTCTCTGTTCCTGACACTGACACCAAGGAACAGGTGGGGGATAAGCCGGGTGTCCTCCCCTAAGCTCTGCTTGAAAGGAGAGGCTATAACCCCAGACGGCCTCTCAGCCTGGAACGTAGCTACTGTCAGATTCCTCCCATTTATATTTTTAGTGCGCACCTCCTTTGGGAGCAATGAGATCCACATGTTCGCTATTGGCTCTGTAAAGTCCCATTTCCTCTTTGCAAATGTCAAGTGTTGTCCTGAGTTATAGTTCATGCTGTCCTTGCCTTTTGCAATTACAGTCTTTGCGAACTAATAGGGTAATCCACATGATCGAACCATAATTCTTATTGTGTTTACCACTAATGAATCAATGTTCCATCACACCTCTCAGCAATCCAATTAAATAAGAATTTATGGGATATTCAGCACTGGGACCCTCTCATTAGTCACCAAGAACATAGCATAGAAGGTATCGCACAGAAATCATCATTATTTCTCCAGTTTACATCGTGCCTTACTGGACCCAGGCCCTCTTTCCATATGTTACTTCATTTAATCCAGTTAACCAGACTCTGAAATGAGAATTAGACAAAAAAGTTGTCAAAACTTTATTACAGACAAATGCATGTATATATGGGAACCAGGCAATAAGCAGGCTTCCTGAAGACCTTTGAGGAAGGATTTTATACAGGACCTGTGAAAGTGACATTCAGTTGTTTTGCAGCATATATGATTGGTGGTCTTTACCTGACTCATTCATTCACTTCAGTAATGTTTACTGAACGTTTCTTTTTTTTTTTTTTAAAGATTTATTTATTTATTTGACAGATGGAGATCACAAGTAGGCAGAGAGGCAGACAGAGAGAGAGGAGGAAGCAGGCTCCCCGCTGAGCAGAGAGCCCGATGCGGGGCTCGATCCCAGGACCCTGGGATCATGACCGGAGCCGAAGGCAGAGGCTTTAACCCACTGAGCCACCCAGGTGCCCCTGAACATTTCTTATATACAAGGCGCTGTTAAAGTGCTTGGGATGTATCAGTGAACAGTACAGAGGAAGTTCCCTGCCTTCATGCAATTTGCATTCTAGTGGGGGAGATACAAAATAAGCCATAGACATAATGAATAATTATGTAATATGTTAAAAGATAATGAGGGCTAGTAAAAAAAAAAATAGAGTGGTATGCGGGAGGTCTCATTGCAATTTTAAATAGGGTGGTCATAGAAGTCTTTGTTGAGCAGGTGACATTTGAGCAAAGACCTGAGAGAGGTGACAGTGTGAGCTTTGAGAAGCTGAGGGCATAGCATATTAGACAGAGAGAAGAGCCAGTGCAAAGGCTCTGTGGTAGAAGGGACTAGCATGTTTGAGGTGCAGAAAGGAGGCCTGGAACAGAGAGAGGATAGGGAGAGAATAGCCGGAGAGGAAGTCAAAGATGGGATGAGGAATCACATTATGTAGGGCTGGTCCATAAATCTAAATAGAGCCAAAAGGATTTCCTATAATGCATTGGATGTAGTATGTGAGAGAGAAAGAAGATCAAGGAAGACTCTAAGGCTTTTGGTCTGAGCAACTGGTAAGATGGAGCTGCTCCTCAGTGGGGAGCCTGCTTCTCCCTCTACCTCTGCTGACCCCCACTGGAGCTCTCTCTCTCTCAAATAAATAAATAAAATCTTTAAAAATTTTAGGAAATTATTGTGGCCAATCCGATCATTAAAAATTGTGTGACTTTGGGCCGCTTAGGTGGCTCAGTCGGTTAAGCATCTGACTTTGGCTCAGGTCATGATCCCAGGGTCCTGGGAACAGGTCCCACATCTGGCTTCCTGGTCAGTGGGGAGCCTGCTTCTCCCTCTGCCTACTGCTTCCCCTGCTTGTGCTCTCTCTCTCTCTCTCTGTCTCTGACAAATAAATAAAATCTTCTTAAAAAATTGTGTATTCTGCACCCTGATTCTTTACTATCCAGGCACATTTCTAGTTTAACCCTAGCTTTACCACCCATCATTGCTTTAACAAGGATTTATCAAGCACCTGCTCATACCAGGCACATTGCCTACTACCCTGCAAGTGTAATCTAGCTTTGCGTCGTGCGCCTGTAGCGAGTGCCCAGAAATCCCTAGGTGGCTAAATAAATGGAGAGTGGGGTGCCCTTGACTTTCTGCTCCTCAGATCTCCTCTTCCTTCATGCCCTTCCTCTGACCTTAGCCATCAGATCTCTTTGATGAATTGTCGAGGCCGAGGCCCAGTCGAGCGGCTTCCTGGGCCTGAATTCCAGGCCAGCATTCTGCCACGTGACTCAGCTTGGCCTGCCTAATCAGAAGCTCTTCTCTAACTGAATTGCTTTCCAACCTGTCCTTAATCCCTCCTGCAATGTATTTATCCTTCTTTATTCTCAAAACAAACTGTCATCACCATGCCAGCCTATCTTCAGAGCAGTAGGAGGCCCCGTCTTTCTCACGAGATCCTAACAGACTCAGAATCTCCCTTCGCTATTAACCGTATCAGCCGTGGGACCACAGAATGTGAGAGCTGAGGAGACCGGGCCTGGAAGCTGAGGCCCCAAGGGGGTGAAGGCCCCTTGGTGAGTGGATGAGTGAGTGGATGGCTGGACCCAGGGCTCCTGACAAAGCCCCCCTCCATATTAGTGCACACAAGAAAAGTCATTCTCTGGACCTCCTTCAGGCAAGGCCATGGTGGGCACTGCCACAGTTTCTTTAACTAAAGTGAAGCTGTTTGTTGAGTAACTCTATGTTTCTCTGTGCTAAGCATGGACACATAGTCTAATTCAAACATTCACTCTCTTCTCCGGACCCCTCTCAGGTCACTCTGACTGCCGAGACCCCATGTAGCTACATTTCCTGGCCCCGGAAAAGTCTCCACCTTCTTTTGACCAAAGAGCGATACATTTCCCAACTCTTCTCAGCCCTGCTGGGCTATGACATCTCAGAGAAGCTCTACGCTCTCAACGACAAGCTCTTTGCCAAGTTTGGGCTGCGCTTCGACATCCGTCTCCCCAGCCTCTACCATGTCCTGGGTCCCACAGCCTCCGATACAGGGCCCGAGTCTGAGAAGGATGATGAGGAAGCCCGTGAACCAGCCTTGCCCACATCCGCCGAGCAGACACCCCCTTGCTCTCCTCTTCCAACGGCCACCAGTCCTCCTGCACCTCCTCCCCGGGCCAGGTTGTCCCGGCCCGACAGCGGCATCCTGGGTGAGGACTCCAGCAGTCTGGTGCTGGAGGATTTTGAGGAGGTGTCGGGATCAGAATCGCTCATGGATTATAGGAGTGATGGGGAGTACATGAGGTGAGGGAGAACTAAGACGGGCACAGCCACCCCGCTCAGGATCCTGTGTAAGTACTCAGAAGGCAGCTGGCATGCCTTCCTGCCAACAGCTGGCCTCCGCTCGGCTTGAAAGGGCACAAAAACTCTTTCACAGAGTCTGTCCTCTCAGAGGGCTCCCAGAAAGTGGCACTAACCCAACCTTGCAGTAGCAGCTCACTCCAGGTGCATGCAAGGCATGAGGGGATTTTTTTTTTTTTTTTACTCATTTTTTATTAAGCGTGATTGCATTTTGGAAAGTGGGCTTGTTGACATTTTAAGCAATCAAATGATTGCAAAACTGTTTGTGAGTTTGTGATGAGTTAAGGCTGTAGAGAGTGAGGGCCAAAGGGGATTTTATTTGTGGCATGATTTTAAATGGGGAAAAAAAGTCAACATTGTTCTAATTCCTATCAGTTCTTCCTAGTGTAGAGGCAGCTCTGAAAGCAATCACTGCTTGGATTGGCAGCTAGCTCTGAAAATCACAAATTTCAAAGAGGCTCGTGATAGAGGCTGATAACCCTGGGAGGAAAATGTCCCACCTTACTCTCGTCTTGCCCCGTGGAGAGACCTTGCTTATTCAGGCAGACGACTGGATGCTGCTCTGTTACTATGATCATACGGGTATACAGAAGCCTGGCCTTCCCCCAACCTGTGTGAGGTGGATGGGCACAAATGTGGGAGGACCTAACAGGAAGGGCAGGATTTCCCTCACAGCTCAGGAGAATGTACAAGAAAGGCTATATAGAGTAGTTCTAGGAAATGGCTTTTATATTCCCCCTGGTTGTTCTCACATTGCTGTGACATTTTCCTCTGGGACTCCACCTAGCCATGGCAGAGGCCTGGCTTTTCCTGAGGAAAATCCCACTATTGCCAGTTGGGAAGACATTTTCAAGTGTGTGTGTGATGCAGGGGCCTAAGAGACCCATCATCCTTTGGGAAGCACTGACAAATTTTTAAGAAACTAGCCCAGGGAGGAAGGTTTCTAAGGTACACAAGGTGAATGAGTGAATGTATAGTTTGTAAGAACAAGTTATGTAAACGGTGAAAGAGGCTGGTGAGGCAAAAGTTAGATGTCTTGTTTTATAGACATGAATTTGTCACCTCCTGTAGTACTAATGTCCCTAGAAACAGACCCAAGATCACTCATTGACTTCCTCCATTTGCATGGATCACTGTCCTACTTGGCCACTGTGCTGACCTTCGCCATCCTTCTTGTCCACTCCCATCCATGCATATGAGTCCTGTCCTGTGGATCCCTGTCCTTGTCCAGCATGCCTACGCATCTGTACACAGTCTTCACTCCAGGCAGCTCTTGCTGCTCTCATGTTTCTCCTGGTTTCTTCTCTTTTCCTGGTTCTATTTTCTCTTCTTTCTTTCCTCTTTCTGACTTCTACTTAGTCTCAGGTTGCCTCCATTTGCTGCTCAGAAGAAAAAGAAGTCCTTTTTCCCCTCCTCCTCTTCCTCCTCCTCCCCCTCCTCCTCTTCCTCCTTCTCCTCCTCCTTCTTCTTCTACTTAGGTAATTTCTCCTCCCAATATCTGTCCCTTACAATTTCCCCATCTTATCATTCATGTATTTCTCTATTACCTTCTTCTCCTCCCCCCCACTTTCCTGCCTTGTTCTTTCTCCAAAATTACCTTGCACCCCCATCTTTTTCTTTAATCCATACTCTTCCAAGATCAGTACCTCTCCCTCTGCTATAGATAAAACCATGTGAGTGAAGGTGTGAACATTCTCAGCTATAGGTGGCTACACATTTCCGGCATGAGTTTTCCCAGACATCAGGAAGCAGCATGATAAACAGAAAGAGAGCCGGACTGGGCACCTACAGTCCTGCCTGCCTTCTGTGTCTGGGCCTGCTACTTTTTACAAACCACACAACCTCACCACACCTCACTTTCTGTGTTTGAGTGTGTTGGACCAGCTGGACCCCAAAGATCTTAGTGGATTTATGCAAGAGGGCAGTGGATGAGCTGTTCCGAGGAGGAAAAGAGAAACAGGCAGCAGTATAATGGACACAAGGCCCCAGGGTTTCCGAGTGTCTCTCAGCAAGAACCCTCTGCCATATTTCACTACAACTTCTCTTTTGACTCGGGACTGTCCTCCTTGCTGAATGATGGGTCCTGCTTGATTAGAAGTCCCCTCCCTGCTGCATGAAGAGTCTACCCCCTACCATGTGATGACAGGCGCAGATGTTCTAAGTGAAAGAAGGTCACCACTCAGTCTCCAAGCCCCTCCGCCCTTAAGACTCCCATATGAAATACCCTTTTGCCAATCCAGCTTTTTCTGAACCTTGAGAAAACTGCTCATATAACCACCTGTCTAAAGTATTGGTGTTGGCAGTGTAAAGAGAGTAGGCTTTTTAATGTTTGTCTATTTAGGTAATAGAAAGGGGGAAAAAAAAACATTATTTACTTCCAAACTGCAGAATTTAGAGAACAACTTGAAAACCTGGTCAAGTTGTACAAATTTCAGATGGCTTTCCATTCAGTCTGTGATCATGGGATCCTTTTCTGGAATTGTGTTATGGGGTGCTTGGTTTGACTTATCTTGCCATCAGAACCCTTCTAGGGCTATTCCTTTACTGAGTAAGCAGAGTCCCTTGTGATAAGTAGCAATTTACTACTGTGTCCTTTATAACACAGGGCACAACTCACCCTCTGTGCCTGGGCCCTTACCAGCATTGTAAGCTCAGTGCTGTTCATCCTGGCACAGCACTTACAAAAAAGGCAGGAAGCTGGCTGAGTTGGGCCTCATTGAGAATGACACAGCTTCATCCCATTGACACAGTGCTTGTCCCTCACACCAGGACCAGCTAAAAATAGTCTGGGCTTCCATTAGAGCTCTCTTCGGAAGACAGTGCATCTTTTAGTCTTGTGGTGCCCAGAATTGAATGTTGCTTCTTTTAATGGGCACAGCAGCGCTGCACCATAAGGCACTCATGCAGGGTCTTCCAGTCAGACCTCACCTTAACCCGGCCTTTACGACACACTTGGGTTCTGCGGACACTCCCCAGAATGTTCCATTAAGTGTCTTCCCTACAGGAGATGCTCAATGAATGCAACTCTGGAGTGAGCAATGAAGTGAGATAGTTTGTGTCTATTAGCACAAATTAATTGAAAGCTGTTTGAATTTCGGCCAATTTTGATTATGTCTTCAAGTTATTCTGAAAACTCTGTGATTTGAAAGTAGAAACCATATGTTGCTGCCTTTCTCCCTATTATTTAAATAAAAAAGCAAGCAAATGAGAAGCAGATTACAACAGGGAGGCTAATTGTGGTCAGGGAAGGAGCACACAATCAACTGGCCAGACCCTCACCTCCTTTGTGAAGTTCATTGGCTCGGGGGGAGACAGAACACCGTCATACTATACCCACTCTGTTCACACTCTACTCATCACATGCCGCTTCCCTCTGTGATGGCTGTAAGGTGCTGGTGTAGCTGTCAGTTTTGTTAAACAGCACTTTTCTCCCAGAAACCACTGGAAAGACTCCTGGAGTGGACAACATGCCCTTGACCGTGGCATGGCAGGAGCTGCCCCGGGGCCTCGGGTTCTGGGTCTCTGAAGGTAGCACCCTTCCCCCTGCCAAGGCCCCGTGATGGGTTGGCTCAGCAAGAGGCAGCGGCTCCCTGCCAGGCCTCTGGCTCACAGCCACCTACCCCCCCACCTGCCCACTCTGTTGTTCTCCCACTTGTGTTGTACAGGCCTCATTCATCTACCCCTCCCTTTGTGAAAATAAAAGACAAAGGCCTCATTAAAGCCATCATTCTGCCATACAGATGTTTTGGAGACCCATTCGGTAGTGCCAGATAAGAAGTAGAGCTCTACATATTCTTCACAGGAAGCACCAGGAGTTGATCTTTTGGTCTCTGCCCCCATAAAACAAGAGGTTGGGCTAAATAACTTCAGAGTGGGCTCATCCTCATACTCTAGAAGAAATGATTCAAGGTTATAACTGCCCCTACCATGTCAGGCCTTGGGTACAGCTGAAACAGTGGGAATTAGCAAAAGATAAAACAGAAGAGAACAATGGGAAGTGAGGCAAGCTAGCTGGAGACACAGTGCTGAAATCCTTCCTCTTTTTCTTTCCACAGCTTCTAGAACTCCTCTCCACACTTACTCTCAAGCTATGTCCAGGGGACAGGCCCCCTTGGCTCCAACCCACACTCCTGAACTTTAAGGATCCACGGGCTGTCTTTTTCTCTGGCCACACAAATCTTCACAGGAAGCTCACTGGAATGCATACCCCGTCTTACCCACTGGAGGGCTCACAGGCCAGGCCGGGGCAGGCCCAGGAGACACCAGTGCTGCAGCAACACGAGGGCCCCAGCAACTTGTAGAAATTTGCCCTCACCAGCTTTCCTTCTAGGAGGAGGCACGCAGAAGTGCAAAATCACTGATTCCATCCTTCACAAACTGCAGAATCTTGGGCAAGTTCCACAGGCTCTCTGAGCCTCCCCTGTAAAGTTGGGACTTAGAAAACCCATCTCACGAGGTTGTTGTGAGCATCAGATGAGATGACTTAAGTAATGCACCTCAGACATGGCGTGGCACCTCATGAGCACTCAATAAATCACTCCATTTATTTTCCCTGATGTTTCTTTGAACCATCTGGAAGGGTCTCTGAAGCCAGCTAGACCAGAAGTTTTCACAATTTGCTTATTCATTTAGTTGGGATTTTTTCCAGTTAGGTTCAATTTATGGAAATAGAAATTAAAAACCTAGTTTTCCCTTAAGCTTTGAAGTTCAACTTACAAATCTCTTGCTCTCTTTAGGACCCTAGCATTAAACAATAGTTTTTAGGAGAACTTCAACAAACTCAGTTAATTAAATTTACTTAAACATTTTAAAGTGGATTTATCAATTTAACACATTCTGTTTTACTTTTTCCCTAAATACTTCAACATATATTCTGTTATCCATTGGCGTGTAACATTCATACTTGAAATGGTGACTTAAGATAGTTCATTTTGCTGATGCACATGGGGCTCACTTGGGCCCCGCTGGGCTGTTGTCACTCAAGGTCTCTCATGCTGTCATGTTCAGATAGTGGCTACGGCTGGTGTCATCTCCAAGACTTCTTCACTCATGTTTGGGGCCTAGTCTGGGGACATGCAAACAGCTGGGAGTCCTTGGGCATCTCCCTCTATCTCTCTCCCAATAGTTTGTTCATTGTGTTGCTGTTTGCAAAATTGCTGTTGCAATCATTTGTTGCATGAATAGACCTAATGTATTTATCCATTCTACTGCTGATAGGCATTTGGGTTGTGAAATTAATCAAATGTTGGGTACATGTATGTTCAACTACAGTAAATACTGCCAATCAGTTCCCTAAGTTAACTATTGTACCAATTAATATTTCCACCAGTATGTGAGAGTTCTGGATGCTTTGCTTCCGGCATGTGGGAGTTCTAGATGTTTCACATCCTCCCAATTGTTGACCTTGTCATTTTAAAAAATACTTTATCCATTTGGGTGTAGGTAGCCGCATGCTGTTGTAGTTTTCATTTCAGGGAAATTTTCATTTCCCTAAAGAGCAATAAGGTCGAGTACTTTTTCATGTTTTTATTAGCCATATAGATATCCTCTATTGTGAAGTGTCTATTCTTATTCTTGCCCATTTCTCTATTCATTTGTATGCTTTTGCTTATCTACATAAAAGAATTCTTTAAATATTAAAGTTAAAAATCCTTCACTGCTTATATATATTCAAATATATTCTCCCACTTTGTGAATCTTCTCTTTTTTTCTATAAATCATGTCTTTTTTAAAGTTTTTTTTTTTTTAGTTTATTTATTTATTTATTTATTTGAGAGAGAGAGAGAGAACGGGAGTGAAAGGAGGGACAGAGGGAGAGAATCTCAAGCAGACTCCCACTGAGTGTGGAGTTCAATTCAGGGCTCAATCCCACAACCCGTGATGAGGCCATGACTTGAACTGAAATTACCTGCAGTCAGGCACTTAACCGACTGAGCCACACAGGCACCCTGAACATATGTTCTTAGTTTCAGTGTAGTCATTTATCCACTTTTTTTCTCTGTCATTAGTCCTTTCTGTGTCATGTTTAAGCAATCTTTTCCTCCCCTGAAGATATTCTTTGTTACCCTTTAGATGTTTCACAGTTAGACCTACAGTCAACCTGGATTTGATTTTTGTGTATGGTATATGGTGGGGTATGAAATAAGGATTAAATTCTTTATTTTCCAGTGGCTATCCAATAGACTGAGCACTATTTACTGAAATACGTATCCCATCCCCACTAGTGTCCAGTGTCCCCTTTGTCATAAATCAAATGTTTATATAACTTACAAATTCTAATCATTAATCCAGAGTCTTCAGGATTTTCTATAGATTCAAATATATCATCTGTTGGTCATCTGATGGTTTTATTTCTTCCTTCCTAACCTATACCTTCCCCCTCTTCCTCTTTCTCCTCCTTCTTTTTCTTTTGATGCCTTGTTGTGCTGGATATGCCCTCCAGTACAGGGAGGAATGGAAGGAATAATGAAGACATCCTTCTCTCATACCTGACCTTAAGGAAAACGTTTTCAATATTTTACCATCAAGTATTATGTGTGTTATTAGATTTTTACAATACCCCTATCAGATTAATGAAGTTCTATTCCTAATTTGCTGAGGGTTTTTTTTTTTTAATCATGGATGACTATTGAATTGCATTAAATGGTTTTCTACACTTATCGAGATTATTTTTCTCCCTACTCCTGTTAATGAATTACATTAATAGATATGTGATTTTTAAAATAACCTTGTGTCCTGGAGCAAATCCAATTGTATTACATTATATTTTCCTCTCTGCCTATTTCTGAACTTAGTTTGCAAGTATTTTTTTAGGAATTTTACATCTATATGTTTTGTAATATCCTTGTCAGGTTTGATATCAGGGTTATGCTGATTTTCTAAAAAGAATTAGGGAGTATTCTCTTTCTTCCTTCCTATTCTTTGGAAGAGATCTTTAAACCAAACAGCTTCATAACTCTTGAGTACCACCCACCCACCTTACCTCCTACTCTGCCTTCTTTCCACTCAGTTGCTCAGGCCCAGAACCTTGGAGTCTTTCCATCCATCTTAGTTCTAGCTTCAAAATGTATCCTGAATTCAATTCACCACCTTCACTGCCACCACTAATTTCAAGCTACCATTTCTTTCATACCTAGATTAACTTCAGTAGACTTAGAACTGGTCCCCCCAATCTCTCCCCTTTCTCCTCCCTATAATCTATTGTATATACAGCAAAGTGGCCATTTAAACATGTATCTGATCTCATCACTCTCTTGCTCCAAATTTCAAATGGCTTCCAATTATACTTAGAATAAAATCCCAACTTCTCACCATATGATATTAGGATCAGTCTATTATGACTTAATAGCACAAAGGTTTATTTCTCTCTTAAAGTCTGTTTAGACTCTGCATGACTCATGAGGGTAACTGTCATCGTGTTGCAACTTGGTGATTCAATCTACTTTGACCTTCTGGCTCTGTCCCCTGCAAAATGAAACAGTTTGACATTCCAGTGCTGGCTTTTTGATGCTGTGGCCCAGAAAGGAGACAAATCACTTCTGTCCAGAGTCCATTGACTAAAGATAGTCACATGGACTCACTTAATAATCAACTTTGTGCTTTGCTGATTAAAGAGACTGGGGAATGTGAGGAAGCAAAAGGCATGATTGGGGAGTCCTATTCTTCTGGCCACTTATAAGCCAGAAAGCCCTACCTGCCTGTCCTTCAGCCATATTACATTCTGATCTCATTCTTATGTATCCTGTTTCTGCCACACTGTGCCTTTGGGTGCCCATCAGGCATACCTAGCTTCTTTCTATATTATGGCCTTTACAGGAGGTTTTTCTCTCTGAAATGCTTATCCCTCCCAACTTCTCCTGGCTGACTTCTTCGGGCCATTCCATTCCCAGCCCCTGTCACCATCCCAACTAAAATACCCACTCACCTCACCGTCCCTTCTGTCCCCTTGTCCTGCTTGGACTCTCTTCAGACTCTTATTTTCTCTTCCCTCTCCTTTTGGGAATCCAATTTTGTGCTTGATACAACTGTTAAGTGTTCCCCAGGCTCTTACATTCCTTTCTCAGTTTTTCTCCCTGAAATTACACTGCATATTTCTTTTCTTGTTTGATTTCTGTCTCTTCCCTCTATATTTCACAATATAGTTCTCCCTTGTCCATTTTGAGAAATTTGATGGCCCTCTTGTCAGCCCTTGAGGGCTACTGTGGAGAATGAACAAAGCAATAAACAAACAACAAAAAAGCTCCTGCATTGTAAACAGAGACTCAGTGTTACCCGGCCTATGGTGCCACCCCTCAAGCTAGAGGACCGAGGACCGCCCAACCAGGGCTATTGTTCCATACATGTGATGCATACCAGAGGCTTCACAGGTTGGGATATTCTTTTAATGTGTATCTTTGGTTTTGGTTTTGGTTTTAAATATTTTATTTATTTGAGAGAGAGAATGAGCATGCGCAAGAGGAAGAACAGAGGGAGAGACACAAGCAGGTTCTGTCCTGATTGTGAAGCCTGCTATGGGCTCAATCCTGGGACCCCAAAACATGACCTAAGCTGAAATTGAGTCATTCGCTTGGCCCACCTGAGCCACCCAGGCATGCCATCTTTGTTTTTAAAAGGAATAGACCTTACCTGGTAGAAGCAGGTCAAACCTGCTTTTATTATCTAATGGTATATGGAATAGCAAAAGATACCTGGATTCCTATAAGGTTTTTAGATAAATTTGCAGATTTTAAAAAATTTTTTTAAAGATTTTTAAAAATTTATTTGTTAGAGAGAGCGAGCGAGCAAGCACAGGCAGACAGAGTGGCAGGCAGAGGCAGAGGGAGAAGCAGGCTCCCTGCCAAGCAAGGAGCCCGATGTGGGACTCGATCCCAGGACGCTGGGATCATGACCTGAGCCGAAGGCAGCTGCTTAACCAACTGAGCCACCCAGGCGTCCCAGATTTTTAAAATTTAACACAATATATCTTTATGTATTTGAAATATAGCATGACATGTTGGTACAAGGCATCTTATTTACTCGGTCTATGGAAAATTCTTGACATGATTTGTGAGCCTCCTACACTAACCCCACACTAGAGGTCCATTCACATGAAAAGAAAATTTGGGGGGTATAGCTTAATATTTTCAGCAATAAAGTCTGACAGAGAGTCAGATTTGTTCTACAGAGAAGATAGTAAATACCCTTTAATCTCATGAATACTTATTAACTATCCACTTGTTGTCAAATACTATGCTGGACACAACATACTTCGGTAGGTAAATCAATCATGGTGTCTGTCCTGAGGGAACTTGAGCTCGACAAAGGAGAGACATGAATCATAGGCACCATGTTCCCTCCCCACCAAGGCTTGACTCCTCCGAGGATGAATCTTTTCCCAGAAGACTCCTCAGTCCCTGTATAAATAGGCTTGTGGTCCATAAATAGTTTCAGATGTAGCTGGATCCCTGACGCATATACAAATTAGCACTATGTCAGTCCATTGTGGAAAACATTACATGAGCATTTGAAACCACTATATGACCTACAGAAGTTCAGCAGAAGGTACCACTTCCTGTTTCTGGAATCAGGGAGGGTTCATGATGAAGCAGACTTTGAGCCCTGCCTTGAAAGAGTTAAACAAGGCAGAAGCAATCAAGGGGAAAGAAATAATTGAGTCAAAGACCCAAGGCTGGAAGGTACAAGGAAAGCATGGCTGGAGAAATGAACCAATGGCTCTCAGTGACCAGGTGTGGAATCTGAGCTCTCAACAAAAGGCAATAGGAAGTGAACAAGAAAATAGTGCATCTCAGAACAGTGCTGAGGGAGGTTGCATTGTGTGCATACCATGGAGCCTGGCAGCATATAGCCATTTCATAAATGTTCACATTCTGAGAGACTTGAGAATACGAAGCCAGGAGAACAATGTTGGCCATTGAAATGGTCAGTAAGGTTGTGAGGTACCAAGCACCAGAACATAGGATGGCGTCGGCAACAGAGAGGCAGACACCTGAGCCAGCTTGGGGAGAACTTCTTGGGAGAGGAGTCAAATTCATCTTAGAGGTTCTGCATCTTCTTCATTTATTCTTGACACCCTAGTTTCCTATAGCCTCCCCTACGAATCTTCACTGAAAAATGTGAACAATGCTCTCAGGGGTTTCACTTCTAATTGGCATGGAATTCATATATTGACACATGTCTCCCACTCAGAAATTTCCCTGGAGATCACAGGATTTTATTTCACTTTTGGTTCACCTCTCTGACGTGATCTTTACCAAGTGTCTTTTTCTGCACAGCACATGATTGCCAACTATCGACTGCCAAATGACGGTTGCTCAACAGCCTGGAACTGCCTTCGACCCAACCAACCCTCTGCTCTGAATCCTATTCATCTGTCAAGGCTGGTACAAATGTCTCCTCCCCTTCCACACTGTCCCTGCCATCCGCCCCACCTCTGTCAGCATTAACCTGTCCCTCCAGGACTCGCGGAGTCTGCTGGGACCACGTCCCTCAGCTCTCATCTCCCTCCAGACTTCCTCTCCTGGTGCTTGAGTGCTGGGCAGATTCTTACTCACTGCTCTGGTCCCAGAACCTTACATGGTGCCATGTGCCTGGCATTTAGTTGGTAATTGTTAGATCTTTATGAAACTCAGATGCTGAGCATTTCAACATGGAGTCAGATTAGGATTTTGGAAACTTCTAGTTCCACCTTCCAGTGTTCTTTTCCTCTGTCCCCATTCAAGCTAGGACAATTTGTCTTTGACCCATGTGTGACTGAGGAAGGAGGACCTTTCTGTGTGGTTTCTCCAGGCCCAGCTGAGGAGCTCAGGCCTGCTGTCCCCCATCTCCTGCCTGTAGACTGCTCACTCTGCTTGTCTGCCCCTCACCAAAGCGGGTGAGAGGAGAACGTTGCTCACCGCTAATTTCTCCATTGTGGTTTCTTCTCTTTTCCCTGAACTGTGTTTCTTGTAACCTGATCCCTCACTATTCACCACATACCTTCTTTATCTCTTCTCCTTTTTCACCTTCTGGAGCTCTCAAATTATTTGAACAGCTGTCATTTCTTCATCACACATATAAACACATATTTTTAAACCCTCCTATTTATGCTGTGTTATTCTACCTGACCCAGTAAAACCCACTTTAATGCAACAGGGCCAGACACCTTGCCATTGCCAGCAAATCACATTAAAAAAGCAAGAAGGAGATGGGGATGGCATAAATAGACATTGATTGACTTAGAATGCCCTATCAACATAGCGTAGGGCTAAGAAAACAAAGTTCTGGAGCTAGACCTCCTGGGTTCGAATTTCAGCCCCCCACTTTCATTGTCTGGTTACCTAACTGCTCTGTACCTCAGCTTGTTCATATGTAAACTGGCAATAAAGAAAGAACCTCTCTCATAGGTTGCAGTGAGAGTTTAATGAGACTTAAAACCATGCCTGGCATTAGTAAGCATTCAATTTGTTGTAGTTATTAAGAGGACTGCCATCAGAATAGTGCCTGGCACGTAGTAGGCTTACAATAAAGGTTTGCCACATGAATGAATGAATAAATGAATGAACATTCTGGTTTGGGGGAATCACATGTCTCCAATTGTGCCCATTTCCTTGTACTCCCCAGAGAAGAAATACAGCACAGGGCAGCTTCTGAAATGAACTCAAGGCTGAGAGTGAGAAGGAATGATCGTGAGGTTGGGGTCCAGGCCAGGAGGGCTGAGTGAACTCCAGAAGTTGTACTGTTGTAAGGGCTGATAACTGCAAAAGAGAAGGGGTCTTTTCACTGGACTCGGCCTGATCCCAGGGCCGTGAAGAAAGGTGCTCACATAGGGAGCTCTCCTTCCCTGGATATTCACCTAGACCTCTTTCTACCTCTCTACCCTCTGGTTCTGTTCAAAATAAGAATCTGTTTATACTGGCACAGGTCTGGAGAGATGGGAAAGACCCAGAGCTTCGAGGTAGTAACAGGAATTTACTTCCAGGTAAACACTGTCCCTTGTTAACCTCCAAAAAGTTACTAAAGCTCACCTTTCACAGGGAATGAATAGTCACTTCCAGTTATTAAAATCCAACAGAAGGGCAGTGCAGGCCTGGAAGGCCAGTATGAATGGGAGAGTGGCTGTGCTGTTTCTCTAGTGGCTGTTTGACCTCAGGTGATTCCCTCCATCTTTCTGGGCTATGGTTTCCCCCTCTGACACTCTGTGGCTTGTTGACTAAGCCAGGGCCTTACCACATGTCTGAGAGAATAGAGAGGAAGGGACAAATATCAGACACATTTTGAAGAAATTGAGAGACATGGTGTCTCAGTGTAAGTAAGGTATTGGGAGGGAGAAAGAAGGATAATGACTTTTTTTGAGCATTATAGCATTCTGAGCCAAAGAGGACTCAGGCTTCAAGCCTGGATGTTGGATGATGGTGTTGTGGCTATTACCGTTGAGGAGAAGAGGAACAACTTCAGGGGAGATGTTGAGTTGATTTTGGATGGGTTGAGTCTGAGCTGTTGTCAGGACACTGGATGGTCCCATAAAGCAAACTGTTTTGGTTTCATAAATAAAGGGTGAATACTGAAGATAGGGAGGATTTTAGGGCCTGGGGAATGGAAGAACTCAGGCATTGGGGATGGTCACATCATCTTCAGGCTCCCCTCTGAGAGGAGGAAGCCAACCTCTCTGGGGTAAAGATGGGGCTGTGATGGTCACCCTACAGCCTGAGAGTGCCCACAAGTGAGGTCAGAGGTATGTTTAAGGCTGGGGGCCGCAGTATATCTATGTCTCTCTGAGAAGGTCACTTAGGACCACTGAACAAGGCGAGCAAGGGCTGGGTGAAACTTCACCAATTTGACGAGATTTATGTTGCAATATAATTCCTTTTATATGCCCAGAGCTTCCTCCTGTGGAGATTTTTTTAAGATTTTATTTTTAGTAATCTTTACACCCAATGTGAACTTTTAAAGGTTAAAATGTAACACTGACAAGCAAAATGTTAAAACAAGAAGAATAAATGAAGGCCATCCTGATACTGATGAAAAGACACCAACCCCTTGTTAGAGTTAAGCCTCTCAGATCAGTTAAGTCTGATCTCTCTTTGCTTTTGTCTACATCATTAGGATGCCGTCTTTAATTCCATTCAAGAAGCTTTTATTGCATGCTTACAATGTGGAGGACACACAGAGAGAGAAAACACAACTCCTGCCTTTAAGGACTTTCCAATCTCTTTATAGAAGCCTGGCATGCATGCAGTAAACTATTTACCACCATTGCAAGGCAGCATAGCTACTGACTGAAATGACATATTGATGGCCAGCCTTCCTGCAAAAGATAGACCGGAAGTGGCCCCTGAACGCCTGGCAGAGTCTGAAGGTGATGGTGGGGGCAGCAGGCGCAAAGGCATGGAGCAGACATTGTCCACGGTATGTTTTAGGGGGATACTGGCTTCAGCACACTGGGGGACATGGCAGATAATTTCAGTTAGGCAGAGTGGGGCCAGACTGAGGAATTTCTATTTCGATAAGACATTTGGATGCAAATGCTAGAAACCATCCTGAGCGGGCCAACCTGTATTATGTGGTGGTTAGAACCCAGGTTCTGGACGCATGTGTCTTGGTGTGAATCCTGATTTCATCCATTACTAGCTGCATGACCATGGGTGAGTTGCTTAACTTCCCTCTCCCTCCTGTCCTCATATGTAAAATGAGGTAACACACGGAATTGCTGGGAAAATTAATGAGGTAATTTATATAAAGGGATTAGACTACTACCTGGCACTTACTAAATGCTCAGGGAGTTTTAGTTTTTCCCTTTCTCTTTCTCAACTTTCTGTGTTGGCCTAATTTTTTCAGGTGAATTGAATTTTCAATCATAAAAAATAAGCTGTTATTTTTTTTAAACTTCTTTATAGCTCTCCCCTCCCCGTGGTTTCACTGTTCAGAAACTATGGCATCTGAATGAAGGCCATTTTTAAAAGGTAATGAAATCTCTGGTCCCTCTAGTTCTGAAGGAAAGTGTCATTCCAGGTTCACAGATGGGTAGGAGTCGGTCAACTTGGAACCAGTTGAACACCACAAGGGAACTCCAGAGGAGAAATTTGGGGATTTGAGTAACTCATCTTAGGAGGACAAATACTTGAATAAGTAATTGCAAGAAAGCCTTCTCTTTGAACCTTTGTCAGAGTTTGTGAATTGGTTTGACATTTTTAGAAAGTAATCTGGCATTACTGACCTTTCGCTCTATCTGTTGACCTAGCAACTCTCACACAGGAATCTACCAGATAGAAATGGAGGTACCAATATAGGAGAAAGATGTACAAAAATATCTATTGTGGCATAATTTGTAGTTGAAATAACCCCAATACCCATCACAAAGAAAATGGTTGACCAAGTTATGGCAGATCCATATTGTAGATACACATCCAGTGAGTAAACTAGATCTATGTCTAATAAGAGGGATAGTCATGACATGTTATTGACAAAGGAAAATTGCAGGGTGATAGGTGTGCTATAATTTCATTTTTGTTTAAAAAAAAAAGCTTCGTATGTATATATTTGCATCTGCATGGGGAAATGTGTAGAAGGATGTATATATGGCTAGTAACATGGATTATCTCAGGGCCATGGCATCCATATACCTGTAGTTTGACTTGTTAAAATGAACATCTTTTGATTTTGTAGTTTCAAAAATATACATAATAATGTAGAGGAGGTGTTTTGTTTGGAAATTAATCTGAAGGCCAAGATTGAGAAGAGATCACCTAGCTGCTTTAAGTAAATCCTGGTACCCAGACCCTGAATCACAGTCTTGCTGTAGAAAGATCTTGTAGGGTAACTGAGCTCTTTGTATGGGGATCATCGAATAATCCCAAAGAAAAGCAGTTAGAAGATGGTGGGTAGATACATTTGCTTCAATGACCAAAAAGAGGAAAAAGAGGGAAAGCAGATATTCCTAGGAAGCTTAGCAGCAAAGTTCAGGAACAAATCACTAAACAGCATCGCTTGCATATATTTAGGAAATGAAGTAGCAATTAGTAGGAGAGCCTACATGGGCTCCTGGGAATTAAGTCATGCTAAAACTCAATCATATTACTTCTCCTTTCTCTCTCCCTCAAATCAGCGGGTCATTGTAGATATAAAGTACTGAAACTTTTCTCATAATGTGTGAGTGGTCAAGATAAACATGAGTTAGAAATATAAGCGAAGGTCAGACCCAGGGTATTGATTCATCTTAAGGAAGCTTTGAGGTAGGGGTTCACCCTTCACCTTCTCCTTTCAAGTTTTCATCTGAAAACTTGATTAAAAAACTGGGGTCTATAAAAATGTCATATATAAATGTACACATATATTTATCTATCTGTAGATAAATATATGAAAATTACACAAAGCTTGGGGGTGGGAACTAAATGTTCTTAAGGGTAAAATCAGGATATGAGAAATTCCTGACAGGGAATTTTTTTTTTTTTCCGGAAGGCATGGTCTTTTTCCCGAACCTCAAACTTGCCACAAACTTCACACAGCAGATTTTCCTACCACTAATAACACCAGGGGATCCACCAAGTCATGTGACTCAAACAGGGGGGCTGCTTGCCTTGCAGTCCTGACTGGCTGCAGAGTCCTTTTCCTGTTTCACATCTCTCAGATCCAGCCACTGTTCTCCTTACTCTGGATATGGGCCATCAAAGTATTCTGGATGCCTCCAGAACCCAGAGATGACTACCTGGCCTTGGGCATCCATCTTCATTGTAGTTGGTGAAAGGTGTAATAGTTTGTCTTTCTCTTCAGAGGGGATGTCCAGCATGCCTCTGACCATGGGACCATAAATTTTTTTTTTAATTTTAATTCCTGTATAATTAACATACAGTGTCTCAGTGTACAAAATTGGTTTCAGTGTACAATAGAGTGATTCAGCAATTCTGTGTATTTCTTATGCTCATCAAGATCAGTGTAATCTTAATCCCCTTCACTTGTTTCACCCATCCCCCCACCCATCTTCCCTCTGATAAGGGTCTGTTTGTTCTCTATAGTTAAGAGTCTAGGGGGGGAAAAGAAGGAATTCCTGATGGGTTGGAGAGACTACAACAATAATATGGAATGGAATTAGGTTATATGAATAGTTCATTCAGGTTAAAAAAATCTACTCCACAAGAAAGCAAGCCAGCTGGATACAATACGAATATAGACTCTTTCAAAATAAAAAATAAGAATATAGACCATCGGGGCACCTGGGTGGCTCAGTGGGTTAAAGCCTCTGCCTTCAGCTCAGGTCATGATCCCAGGGTCCTGGGATCAAGCCCCACATCGGGGTCTCTGCTCGGCAGGGAGCTTGCTTCCTCCTCTCTCTCTCTGCCTGCCTCTCTGCCTACTTGTGATTTCTGTCTGTCAAATAAAAAAATAAAATCTTTAAAAAAAAAAAAAGAATATAGACCATCAAAGTATAGACTCTACAGTTCCCCTGAAGTGACTCTTGGGCTGAATTACTGGAGGATTATAATGAGGAACATGTGAAAATGTACTCCTGGTGTATTCTGTGGGAGGAAGACCTCCAATATCGAGCCTAGTCCTGGAATTATGGCACAAACTAAACATATTCAGGGTAGAGTGACCAGGGAGAAGGGTCTGGAAAGCATGTTTGTAGTGCCACGTAAGGGCACAGGCTGACTATTGAAGTGAATTACTTCTGTAATAGTCTCTGTTCATGAAAAGATTTTCAAAGAGGTTGTGAGCGACATGGGTGTGGAGGCGAGACCCAGACTCTTGCCTTGCTGTCAAGCAGAATTCCCTGTTACCTCTCCCTTTGTCCACACATGCCCCACCTCCTTAAAGCCAGGTTTCCCAAAGTGTGGGCTGCTGGTCAAGATGGTTTAAGGTAGCACATAGAACTGGCTTTAAATAACATTAAATCTTGGGGCGCTTGGGTGGCTCAGTGTGTTAAAGCCTCTGCCTTCTGCTCAGGTCATGATCCCAGGGTCCTGGGATCAAGCCCCACATCAGGCTCTGTGCTCTGCAGGGAGCCTGCTTCCTCCTCTCTCATTCTGCCTGCCTCTCTGCCTACTCATGATCCCTGTCTGTCAAATAAATAAAGTCTTAAAAAATAAATAAATAAATAGCATTAAAGCTCATGGTGAGATGGCTATTTCTGTTTTCATTTTCTATCAGTTCACTGATTACATACAGAAGAAAGCCTCTGGCCTTAATCTGGTTTTGACATCTCTCTCATATTTACTGATCTTCTCTTTTTAAAGATTTTATTTATTTATTTGTTAGAGAGAGAGAGCGAGCACAGGCAGACAGAGAGGCAGGCAGAGGCAGAGGGAGAAGCAGGCTCCCTGCCCAGCAAGGAGCCTGATGTGGGACTCGATCCCAGGACGCTGGGATCATGACCTGAGCCGAAGGCAGCCGCTTAACCAACTGAGCCACCCAGGCATCCCTGATCTTCTCTTTTTAATAAGGAAAAGACAGGCCTGGAGCGTAGAGCCTTCAGCAAGCCACAGTCTCTTGTTGAGATTTTAAACATTATGTTCTCGTTGTATTAACTTGTGATAAGGGAAACTGGTTTTTCATTTAAGGTGATAATCTAAAGTTTCCAATGGGCAGGAAAATCAAATGTGGGAGAGTCTAATGGCACTTTAAAGTACAAAGCTATTAGCAAAGTAACACAAGGGTGTGTCAAAAAGCAAAACTGAAAGGACAAGGAAAAACAGGTCAGGTCTGTGTAATCCCAATCAGCATCACATAATGCAATTTTGATCGTAGAAGCATAATTTGCACACATTCGAAGCGATAAGCAGTAGGAGAAGCCAAGGAAGCACTATGCGCTACGAGGTGTCTCCCAAGATGGCACATGAGCTGCAAGGAACAGAAGTGCAGTCTTAACACAGCTCTGAGTGGGCCTGACTCCAGGGAGGTTCTTGCCTGGATCCCAGGTGGAGAAGGGAGGGAGTAAAGGGAAGAGGGGCTTTGGATTTTGAAAAATAAAAATCAACTCCAAACCTGCATATTGGGGAAAGTTTCTTCAGACATGTTATTGGTCCTACTGACATGGTGGATGGTGCAGAAAATAAAGCATGTAGGTTGGTATTCACAGCGCATCCCCTGCCCTCTCACTGAGTTTCTGCAGCCTGGAGAAAGGCCTGAGCTCTCTAGTCTGATGAGGCAGGTGACTCGGCTCAAGGGAAGCATTTGCAGTCTGGGGTTATGTCATTTTTCCGCCTTTACTGTGGTGCATGAGTCAGCAAGTAGCAGTTTCTTTCAAAACACATTTATTTAGGTGTTTTTTTTTTTTAAGTCTTGAACGGATATTTGCACGCTTATGTTCACAGCAGCATTATTCACAATAGGCAAAACGTGGAGTAATCCAAGTGTCCATGGAGGGATGAATCAATAAACAAAAGGTGGACTGTACACACGATGGAATATTATTCACCCTTGAAAAGGAAGGAAATTTTGACACATGCTATAATATGGGTGAACCTTGAAAACATTATGCCAAGTGAAATAAGTCATATACAAAAGGGCAAATACTGTATAATTGTATGAGGTATTCTAGAAGGGTAGAAATCACAAAGACAGAAAGTAGAATAGTGATTACTTGGGGCTGTGAGGAGAGGCTATGAGCAGCTGTTTAATGGGGAGGGAAGATGAAAAAGTTTGGGAGGTGAAAAGTGGTTAATGATTGCACAACAGTACAGATGTACTTAAGACTACTGAACTATACACTTAAAAATGAATAAAATGATGTTTTAAAGAGTTAAAGAAAACGATTAAGTCTAGAAGAATGCAGGGAATACCTGGCTATGGAGAGAGTGGTGAAGGGGTGTACCCTATTTCAGTTCCTCACCCCTATCCCAGCCACTCTCCACCCCTCCCTGTCCTGCTTTACCCCCTGGCTCACAACAGCATGCCTCTTACTTTCTGGCTTCTGGCTGTAGTCATTCAGTGGGGAGCAGGAGCAGGAGAAGAGAGCAGAGAGGACAGGGAGGTCACAGAATCTATTTCCCCGGTTCCCTCCCTGAAGGACTGCTGCCCAGTGACTGCGTCCCTTGGCTGAAGGTCAAGAGCCCCTCTCAGTCTCGGGATTCTGGTGCTTTTCCTTCTTGCCTCTTCAGACCTAGCACAGTAGCAGCTGCCATGGCCCCTGGCCCCAGGGAACTGCACTATCCTTTGTGGTCCTTCCACTTCCTACCAACACCCTTGTCAACAGTCTTTTTATTAAATTCTCTGCAAATTACCCAATTTGAGCACATCATCTGTTTCTTGCTGGACTATGCTGATGAGAGGTAACTTATAACAAAGTTGGGGAAACACTGACCCAAAGAAAATCCATTTCTATTCTCAAAAGATCTCTCTGATCCCCAAAACCTTCCAGATACCCAGAGGAGGCAATGGTAAGGGATCTTCCATCTTCCTCCATGCCTTCCCTCCCCTCTCTTTTTTCAAGAACTTCTTTTCAATTGCTATTTTAGTACAGAGAATTCAGCATCCACTATTTTCTCCAATCCTACCGACAGTCATTTTTGTACATAACAGAATTCCATTCCAATAAAACAAATCATTCAGACATTCCACGGTGTTTTATTATTTTTTTTAAAAAGCATTTTTTTGTGAATGTTTTATTGAATCCTAGATACAGATGTTCAAGGATATGGGGCAATTTCAGTTAAATATGAATAGAAAAGCTGAAATGGTATTTGTGTAAGGCTGTTCAAATTGCTAATAGAGACAAAGCTCCATTAGATAAGCTATCTGTCCCCTCTAAAGTGGTTAATATGGGGAAAATAACCAAAAATTTTGCCTTCCTTCTAGTAGTAATGGCCTAGAATAAGTTGAACATAGCTCCCCAACCTCCTCTGAAATCCAGGGGAATGTATCTTGTCCAGGCTTATACTACACACATGTTATTTTCAGGTCAAAAGAAACAGTCACACTTGCTTGTAAGGTCACTGGCTCAGGTAAGCAGACCATCTTCTTGCTGCAAAAGAAGAGCAACAAGAGGTATATACCCTCAGGGCAGGTTCGTGATTGGTCAGGAGAGAGAGCTAGGAGTCGTGAGCTCTTGTGAACCCATAATGTCAGGTGAAGGAAGTCTATGATCATCCATTATAGGAGTCTACTACTCTTTTCCTACATGTGCCCAGAGGTGGTAAGACCAGTATCAATCCCTGCTAGAGGCACAGGAGGGTCCACACCTGTGACTGTGACCAGGTTGTGCAATTAGAAATATTTGTTCTAATAAAATCATACATAGAAGCTAAATAAGACATATACAAGACAGGTTCTATATTTATATATAAAGTTATCCAGCTATATATCAGATAAAATGAAGTTTCTTATATTGAAGTGGGAATGGGAAATTGAAAGGGATAATCGTTGCACAACAGTATGGATGTACTTAATACTACTGAATTATACACTTAAAAATAATGTAAATGACTTTTTTAGAGTTAAAGAAAGCAATAAGTCTGGAAGAATCCAGGGAGTATCTGGCTGTGGAGAAAGTGGTAAAGGGGTGTGTGCTATCTCCTTTTCCTCACCCACACCCCAGCTATTCTCCACCCTCTTTGGCTTTCTAAAACTTCCAATCCAAGATGGTCCCATAGGAAATTCAAGAAAACGCTGGGTCTTTGTCATCTCTTCACTGAGAAAGCTAACCACTGTGATGAGATTGCACCTCAACAAATGTCACATCTAAGGTCAGGATTGGTCCTATGGGTGTGTCGGAGTGGAGTGGGTGGGGTGGGGTGGATTGGGGGCTTACTTGTCATTGACCGGCAAAGGAGCAGTGCAGAACTTCCCAACAATGGTAGTCCGGTCTTTTCTCCAAACTCCGTGGGCAGAATGAAACTTGAGTTTCACTTGGTTTATCTGGCACTGAGGGTTGGTGTGAGCTATGACTCCTTTCCCCTGGAGTTCCTGTCTAGGTCTGCAAGGGAAAGGGAAATTAAGCTACCCAAGCACATTTGGCCTTTGCTTCCCCTTTGCACGACAGTTCTTGGCTCCTATGGGGCTCTGCTGGTAGTGTTGTTCAGCTGTCATGCACAAAAGAACTCCTTGATGGTGGGGACCATAATCCTTTGTATCACACTCACCAGCCCCCCTGTGCACATACTCACAGATTTAAACATGGTTCAGAAAATAGTTGTTGATTTTTGAAAGCAAACAAGTGGACCTGGCAGCAAAATAGTAGCTCTTGGATTTTCATATCTGGAAAAAAAAGTCTATGTTCTTAGATTCCTAATTGGAGAAGATCTTCACTTTCAAGTCTACCTACTGGAAGTACAGCCCTCTTTTAGGGCATTCAGCTCCATAAATTTTGTGTGGACTAGGCCAGGCTTGGATGTGTGGATGTAAACAAACAAACAAAAAATGGATCTTGAAACCAGACAGAGCTGGCATGCTACCCAGGATTTGTCTCTTGCCAACTCTGCAGCTTTGGAGTCATACACCCTATGTCTAATCTCCAGCTCTCCCACACACTAGCCATGAGCCTGACGCACACGGTTGGTATGCCTTGTGTGCAACCTAGGAGACCCAGAGTGAAAGCAGAATCCAGGTCTCTCTTGGCCCAAGATGGAAGTAGTATGAAGTGACCCATCTAGAGAGGTGACAAAGACAAGATTCAAGTATGGAGCAAGGAAGCCTGCTGGGATTCCACCAAACTGAGCAAAGCCCTGGGGTGCAGGGAAGGCACTTGCCTCCTGTATCCAGCCCAGAGCCTCTCCAGGCTCTCAGAAAGAGGAGGCGAGCAGGGGGCGGGGCTTCCACCCTTTGTGCTTGGGCGTTGGGGATCATTGAACAGGGGGCACACAGCTCAACCACATGGTTTCTCTTTCCTTTCTGGCTTCTTAGAGTGAGAAAATGTCTTCTTTGTGTCCTTTTTTAACTCCGGGTTAGTCATATAGTTTTTTTTTTCCTTTGGAGGAAGATTCTATATGACTTTAAAAGCTGTTCCTGGTTTTTTTAAATTTAAGAAGTGTTTTGAAATATGTCAGAGGGGGGACAAAGTAAGATTTTTCCTTTTAAGAAGCTGCATGGATAGAAGAGCTTGCAAACTAGCAGGGTATGAAGAATGTTGTGAGTGACCTCGAAGAGGAAAATTACCCAGAGCAGGTCCAGGCCCAGAAGGCCTAGGCAGATAGAAAGTTACTAGCTCTGTGGGTAGAGCAAGAGAAAACCAGCCCTTTCTGCTTTTGTAAACAGGCTTCCCGCCACAGGCTCCCTGCACTACTGTTCCCATTTAAAGCAGCCTCCACCGCCCCCAGCCCTTGGAACCTGAATCCCTACACTCCCCTATAAAAAGCTCTATAACCCTGCTGCCCCAGCCCAGAATCTCCAATGTGAGCAGGTCTGGGTCTGCCAAAGTAAAATAAACCCGAGTTCTCTTACTTCTCTGAGGGTCACTTGGTTTCTCGCTGGTCTGACTTTTACTTTTCTGCAACCTAAGGACTTGGTTTGGGTAAATTTTCTAATTAGAAAGAAATCCTGGGGTTTCACAAAGCTATGGAAAGTAGGGAAAGACCACACATAAACCCCTCTCCTTTTTTTCAATTTCTATTCTGCAAAAAGGAAAACAAAAACAAAACCCAAGGAATTAAAGATAACCATGTTCTGACTCTTCTACAAAAGAGTAAAACGCAAATAGCTTTGAGGAGAAGGAAGAAACAATCTGTGGACCTCCCTTCCAATCACTTGGAGAGCTTTTAAAAGTGTAGCGGTTGAGGGGCACCTGGGTGGCTCAGTGGGTTAAAGCCTCCGCCTTCGGCTTAGGTCATGACCCCGGGGTCCTGGGATGGAGCCCCACGACCAGGCTCTCTGCTCAGCAGGGAGCCTACCTCCCCCCCCTTGTGATCTCTGTCAGATAAATAAATAAATTCTTTTTTTTTTTTAATTTTTATTTATTTATTTGACAGACAGAGATCACAAGTAGGCAGAGAGGCAGGCGGGTGGGGGGGGGGGAGCAGGCTCCCCGCCGAGCAGAGAGCCCAATGTGGGGCTCGATCCCAGGACCCTGAGATCATGACCTGAGCTGAAGGCAGAGGCTTTAACCCACTGAGCCACCCAGGTGCCCCAAATAAATAAATTCTTAAAAAATATATATCCTTTAATTAAAAGTGTAGCGGTTGAAGCTACGCCAGAGACTCCGCAGTAATTGGCCTGGGGCGGGGCTTGGGTGGGGAGGGGTCAGTGGTGTTTAATGCTCTCCGGGTGATTCTAATCAGGGGCCAGTTGTGTGTCATTGTCTTGACTCCTGCTAGCGTCGTCTCATCTACCAAAGCGCAGGAGAAGCTATGAAAGCACCTGGTGGAAATAACACGACAGACTGATCTAATGAAACTAATTCAGCTATTATCTGCAAGACTCAGGTGGGCACGTGAAGATCTGTGTTGGGATCCTGCCTGCCTGCCATCCCTCTCTCTCTCTGTGGCCTGTGTGAGCCCAGCCCTGGCTGGTGGCAGGGTGTTTGGGAGTCCAGAAGTGTGCTCCTCTGGACGGAAATTTGTCTCCCCTGCTAGTACAATTAATGTCTAACGCTGCAGCCTGAGAAATCTTTCCAAATCCCAACCTGATCAGGTCACTTTCTTGCTTCAAAGCCCCACTGGCTCCCCAAACTGCTCTTGAGATAAGAACCACAATCCCTAAACTGTCCTTCAAACCTCCCAGTCTGGCCCTGAGCTGCGCCCCCGCCCCAGCCTTGTCTCCCCGTGTTTCACCCCCTGCTATCCGCTCCTGGGCTGCATTCTCACGAACCCCTCCATTGGGTAACTCCTGCGAATCACCACTCAGACGTCAGCTTCTCAGCCTTGGTCTGACTGTCTCACCTGCCCTGACACCCACCGCTGTGGGCAATCGGACATATCCGTGCACGTGCACTGCTCATTCCCGTGTTTGCCTGTTCACGCTTTGCAACCCACACGTCTCGGGCTCCCCTACCGGCGGGTCCCAGCGAGGTTTAACTTGCAGGAGGCACACTTAGTGGGGAGACCACTTAAGGCTGTGATTCCAGAGGGGCTGTATTTCCTGCCTACTCCCGGCTCCCACCACGCAGCCTCCTCCCTCCGTGGATCCAGCCGGCACTCCTCCAAGACCATGACCACCACCACCACCAGGGCTCTGTTCCTACAACCCCACAGGCCATTGGCCCCTTCCCTGTTGCTGATCCCTGTACTGCCTCCCCACTATCCTTTTGGGTTTTCAGCTCTCTCCACACATTTGTAATTAGTTCCCTGGGTTCAATTCCTTTTCTTGGACTCTGGGCTTGGGCTCTGGTTTCTGGACTGAAGCCTGACTGAGACAGCGACCTCTCATTAGACTGGCTCCTGCTGGCTTAGGAGTAACTAACCAGTTGCGCTTTATTATTATTTATTTATTTATTTATTTATTTTAGTAAAGCGATAGAAGTTTATTTAAAGTTTTGGTTTTTTGTTTTGGGGTTTTTTGTTTGTTTGTTTGACAGAGTAAGACACAGTGAGAGGGAACACAAGCAGGGGGAGTGGGAGAGGGAGAAGCAGGCTTCCCACCTGCTGAGCAGGGAGCCAGATGTGGGGCTTAATCCTAGGACCCTGGGATTATGACCTGAGCTGAAGGCAGACGTTTATGGACTGAGCCACCCAGGCCCCCCAAGCAATGGAAGTTTATTAAGTGAAGATAGAGAAAAAGCTCTCAAGAGTGAGAGGGGTCCCGACAGGGTTGCCATGAGGGCCTCTAAGGCTGGACTTTTATAGAAAGCTAGCCAGGAAACTTAAATCCTTTTAACATCTCTATTGATAACACCTTCAGTGGCTTGCTTACTTTTTAGGAGTGGTTATTTGTTGGTGGTCACAGGTGATTATCATAAAGACACTTACCCCACATGACCCACCCCTCAGGCCTAGGGCAGGGTGGTGCCCCATGACCAGTTGCTTTTTAAAGAAACAAGCATGTCTGCTGCTGGGTTCATCTCCCTTGCTGGCCTTGAGCCTCCCTATAGTTGAAGTTCTCTATTATCCCACCTCAAGCCTGGTCCTGCCAGCTGGTAGGCCCAAATGTGTCCCCAAAGGGAAGGAAATGCTCATTTTTTAGGTTTTAAGGATTTTAAGGATTAGTACCACATGGCCTCAAGCCCTGCTCTCCTTGTACTCATTTGCTAACTGACCCTCTGCCTGTGATTCAGTTCTAGGAACTCACCCAGTACCACACCCACTTTCCAGGAGTAGGTGCTTCCCGTGCTCTGGTCAGCCCTCCCTGGGCTAGTGGCTGAGGTCCTCCTACTTGCTGACATCACTGATGCCCCCCTTCCTGGATTTCCATGACTAATGTTTCCTATCAGGGACCCAGTTCTAATGTTCTTACCAGCCCTCGAGACGTCCCATTACTTCTCTCACTGGCCTCCTCTGGTATTATCTAAATACACCATCCTTGGATCCACTACTGATCCTGAACCTGGGACAGTTCCCAGAATGTGTCTTTGGGTGCATCCATCGTAGGTACTGCCCTCACCCCACCTCTAGTCCGGTGGGCTCGGGCCACCCCTCAGTGAGCGCACAGGGCTGTAGTGGGAGGTGTGTGTGTGTGAGAGAGAGAGAGAAAGGAGGGACACTTACGTACATGGTGATCTTAACCAAGGAAGTAATATTGCTGCTCAGGAAGGTGACGGAGATGAGGGTGTCCTTGTTCCTTGGCTCCTGCAAGTAAAACTCCACGAGGCTGTGATGCACTGGGAAACCAAAGCAGAGCAGACGCCTGGGCCAGAGGTCAGTGGTGCCCAACTCACACCAAGCCCCAGAGAGGAACAGGGCAGGAATCTGAGATCTGCCTCTTAGCAGCAGATTACCTGCTGTCCCAGATCCTTAGCTTCCTCATTGTAAACTGGGGATCATAAAAATAGTTCTGAATGAGAGTTAAATGAGATAATATCTACAAAGTCCTCACACAGTGCCTGTAACTAGGAAGCATTTGATACATGTTAGTTTTAGTTATTACTTGTAATGCTAGAACATCCCACTCTTCCCTGCTTGCTGACATTATCTTGGTGTTGTGATTTTGAAAGAACTGAAAAGGATGTCTCTTATACCAAATAAGAACTCATAAAATGTAGCAATCACCCACCTCTCCCCCTTCCCCACAGTTTTAGGAAGCCCACTCATGTGTAGGAGATGACTGTCTCCTTCTCTGTGGCAGCCTGGGTGTCTGTGAGGCCTCCCCACCCTCCCAGGCAGCTTGGATCCTGGAGCTTTCAAAGCTTATGTCATTGACACTGACTGGATGAGGAGCCTGGCTCATGGCGATACCCTGGGACCTGCTGTCTCTCTGGCAAGAGAAGTTAAGAAGAATTACAGCTTCTCTAACACCTCATCTTTTATTAAGGGGGAGGCCCAGCTGGCAGCATTTTGTAGCATCTTGGGTCTTGGGGCATTTTCACAGACCTCTCTGGTGATCAGAGTTGACAGAGTTGGAGAGTGACAGAGTTGGAGAGGCAATCCTTCACTTCTGCCCTACTTGTACTTTTTCACTTGTCATGTTTAATAGGCAGCTGTTGGAGGGACATCGAATGGATTTAGGTCGATGTGGCACTAAGCTGGAGGAGTGCTGTGATCCAGCTGGGCTCATGGGGCTGGTACCAAGACTCACTGACAGGTGCTAGGATGCCAAGAACTCACAGGAAAGAAAACCAACGCTGTATGCTTCCCCTCCACAGCAGAAAACATCCAATGCCATGCCCCTTCTGTCTCTCTCTCAGTTGTTTGCTGGGGGATGCAGACTGTTATGGTGATGGGCAAGGGCCGAATTGGAGTGGATAACCAAAAACTACATAAGCTTTAGGGATTTCATTCTCTAGGCTGAGTTTGGTATATTACACCACTTCTTCCTTTGCCAGCAAACAGCAAGTCTCACCTCATCAAGAAAGTTTCCTACAGTCCTGCTTCTCTCTTTTCAGTATCTGGAAGCCCTGGGAGGGTCATGTCTATTAATGTTGGGTGGGTGGGAGCTGGGAGTGGAATCTAGTCTGTGCAAGGGTGAGACATGGGAAGCAGCACACAGAGGCTTGGATGGGAGGAGATCCCGGAGACCTGGATCCAAAGCCGGCCCTGCTTCCTCACTGTGTCCCTTTCCCTAAGTTACTCAACCTCTCTGTGTCCTGGTTCCTTCATCTGTAAACAGTAATGCTTGACATTACCTCACAGAACATGGCAAGGATGAAATGAGGTAATGGGGAGAAGGCACTTCATAAGAAATATTGTCCTACAAGGGGAAAGTAATATTGTTAGAAAAATTATTATTTGGAGAAGCTTCTCTGCCCTGCTGGCACGTGCCTGGCAGGTGTCAAGGGTGACCACCGAACATTGCTGTGGCAAGGGGAGCCCAGTGCCGTTGTGGCCTGGGGGGTGGGTGAGAGTGGGGAGCTATAGGCTGCTGGTGCCCCCTGAACCACCAGGCGGATGGCCCATCCCCCCAGGTAGAGGAGGGTCCCAGCCGCAATGCTCAGAACAAAAAGCTGAGAACTGCAAGGCTCAGAGCATGCAGACAAGCAGGTATTCACACTGGCTTGTTTCTTTCTGTGCCTCTCTGAGGTTTGTGAATAGACAGGGTCATGCTTCTGGGCCACAGAGAGGGCGTCTCACCACAAATAGGAGACAGTCACAAAAATGGTGACTCCATGCATCTGCCTCAGCAGGGACCTTAAAATGCCTCTAGCCTCAAGTGCGCCCAGGCTCCCTGCCGGCAGATGGGGAGTGGTCAGTTCAGGTGGCTGCAAAGCTGTCCTGGAGCTGGAAGGAAAACTGGACATCTGGTCCTGGCATTGCTGCCTCTGCCACTGAACAGAGCATCCTCCCTCGAGCTGACCTCTGGAGAGGGCGGTGAGGACAGAGGAGTGACCAAGAAACACGGCCGGAAGGAGCAGATTCTCTCTCAGAAGCAGAGCAGAGGCCAGTGTGGAAGCCGGTGGTGGCATGGAAAGAGAATAGATTGGGAATCAGAAGACCCGGAGTTGAATTCTGCCTTTTCCACCCCACGGTGTAGCCTTAGGCAACAGAGCCTCTCCTTCCTCACACCTTACTCAGAGTTGGGTTGTCAGGGGAGTGGATATATGTGAGAAGACCACCGTTGACTCTTGTAGCCCACCTGTTCCAGGAATTCTCACTAGCATGATAAGCACCCACATCTAGTCTCCTCCCATTCTGACTCATAAAGGGAAAGGGATTATATTACTTATCTAGTTCCTATCATTGTGCTAGCAACTTCCTGTATACTAGTTTATTTTATCCTCACAGCTGATCCTTTGAAGTAAGTATGTTATTGCTCTCATTTTCTACACACAGATGTAGAGGTTCAGAAAGGTTAAGTCATATCTCCTGATCACATGTCTGGTAGGTACAGAAGCTGAGATTCAAATCCAAGTTTGTGTGACCACAGTCTGAGCTTTGGGCTCCACATCACATGGCACCAGAAGTTCTAGTACAAGGAAGGAATGGCCATAAAGGTCCCTCCAGCAACCAGACAAAAGCTGACCCAAAAATCAGTTAGAATTAGCATGGCCATATAATTTATCATCCTAACCAGCATACTTTTGTCCTGTACCCACAATAAACCAGACAAGATCCCAGATAACAAGCATAAGAAAGGAAGTATAGTCCTTCTACTTAAAATGCAAATAGCACAGGGAAAGATGATGCTCCAACCTGGGATGGATTTCATAGATTCTAAGACACACTTTCCTCTCACATTTAACATCTTTTACCAGCATCTGTGCTTCAATGAACTGCCATGGTTAGAAGCAACAGTGAATAATTGGAATAGGCACATGTAGGGGAAGGAGGGCAGAGGGCAAGGTTTAATATTCTTCAGAGACCCTGACCTAGGAGGGCTGCCAGGGTGGGAGATGCATAAGGTGGGCACCAAGGAGGAAGCAAAAAAGTATGCAGGAAGGAGGGGTCTGGGGCCCTTCCCAGATACCATACTGCAGAGAACGCACACTGGAGGGAGGCGGGAGGAACTAGAAGTATACGGACAGTAACATGTTCTTAAGTCTTCATCTGAAGCAAAACAATGAGTTGGACCAACTCTGAAAGTTCAGGATCTAAGACCAGTAGCTGCTGCCCCCGCCAAAGTTCAGGATCTAAGACCAGTAGCTGCTGCCCCCCCAAAGTTCAGGATCTAAGATGAGTAGCTGCTGCCCCCCACCCCTCCTATGACATCTTTGCCCCAGTCTTTCACCTCCCACCTCCACCACCACTGAGCTACATGTCTTTCCTCCAACTTACCACAGTACGGAGCCCGGGCAGTGGTCAGGAGGAAGACTTTTACTTCCTTGGGAAGCGGCTCTATCTTGACACCACTTTGTTCCACCAGCCCTGGAAGTAGAGAGGCAAAGACAAAGACAGCAGAGCCCTGAGGAGGCCATTGCACTGTCCCATGGCACCTAGCCACGTTTGGATTCATTCATGCACTCGTTCCTTCTGCAAACAAGGCCACTATATGCTCATTCTATGCCATGCCCTATGGTGAGTCCCAGGGTACCTGCAACCCAGTCCAGCCAAGGATAAACACACAAACAGGAAGTACATTCTTCAGATCATCTGGCCCATTCAAGAGATAATTAACAGAAATTTAAAATTATGTCTCCAAAATAATCTATGAGGCAATTGTTTTGATGGCATTTATACCCTGTGCAGAGAAAGCACAGGAAAGTGTTTGACCTGAAGACAAGTTAGGGAAGGGCATCAAGCAGAGAGTACAGTTTGGACAAAGACACACAGGGTAAAGAAAAGAAATATTCTTGGAAGTTCAAGTAGTTAGTTCAATTAGTTCAAGTAGCTCACATTTCCCTGGGGTGTTCAGGGTCACAGAAAGTGTAGCGAGAGGTGACGCTGACAGACAGTGTGAGGTGGCTGTTTATATCAGCAGGCCCACATCTGGGGGAAATTGTGGCATATGCCCACTGAGTCGGAAGTAATGTTGATTTGCTTTATTGTGGGAAGCTACATCTATTTTAACATTTTGTCAGGCTGGTATCCATTTCACTCATAGAAGGAAAGACAAGCTGCTGCAGCTCTGAGTGGCAGCCAGGCATGAGAAGTGAGAAAATGAGGGAGGGGAAGGAGCCATTTATACTGCCCAGAGTTCTTCCTGAAATCCTTCATCTTGGAAAACCCTAGGTTATTCTCAGCAATGACCAGTGGAAGGTGAGTTGAGGCCAGATCCCTCCGCCTTTTCCAAGCCCTTCTCCCCAGACTGGCCTGGATCCAGGAATGTGCCTTGATGTAGAGTTCATCAGGAGTTGGAGAATGACTGGCCTAGCTAGAAAGACCTATGGCAAGCATCTGGTCTTGGAGTGGGGTCAGCGGCTCTGGGCTATACCAATGTTTCTAAAGGGTCCTGAGGTCTGGACTTGCAGATGAGGGGCTGTGTATAAAAGGTGTGTGCAGGGCAAATATGGCATCAGGCAGCAATATAGAGGGCGAGGGGTGGGATGTGGAAGGCCAAATGCCTTCTTCCAAGTGGGAACAGGCTGAACACCTTATTAGTGAATTTCCTTACTCTGGTTGGATAGACTTCTTGATCACAGGAAATCAGGACTTACAGAGGTGGCAACTAGCAAGACTTGAACTTTCCCGAAATTGCCAAAGGAACCCAAAGGGGTGGCATTTACCAATTCTTGGGCAGGAAAGTAGAAAAGGGTTAAAACAATCCAGACATTGTCCAGCAAGAAAGGCCTTATAGTTGACACAGGGAAAGGCCACGAGTGGACAGGAATTCTCCAGAGCACTGATGTAGAGGTGCACAGCCCTCATGTGATCACAGATCAGGTAACTATAACCTGCGCAGGGGGAAAAAAATACAAGTCTTTAGTTTAAGACAAATGAAAATCTCTCCATCCTGCTTACTGTAATTCTATTGAATTTTATATTCCAGCAGGCAATAAATACATGGTATCTCTTGAGCCACATTTTAAAATGTTAACGGACATGGCTACTATATTCTCCCTCTTCTTTTGAATTTTCCTGAGATATGTAAACTTAATCTATCAAAAAAAATTGCTTAGGGGTGCCTGGGTGGCTCAGTGGGTTAAAGCCTCTGCCTTCGGCTCAGGTCATGATCCCAGAGTCCTGGGATCGAGCCCCAAATTGGGCTCTTGGCTCAGCAGGGAGCCTGCCTCCCCCTCTTTCTCTGCCTGCCTCTCTGCCTGCTTGTGATCTCTATCAAATAAATAAATAAAATCTTTATTAAAAAATTGCTTAATTCAAGATCCATCTTCCACGATCACACAAACTCTCTTTTGGAAAATGGGAGCTTGCTGGGAATTGGTAATCCTGACCCACTTCTTACAATGAATATCTTTTTGCACATTTTACCTTCCTCATCATCACCTACACAACCCAATTTTTTACAACCTCGTGATACCCAACCTAGCAATGAGACAATCAAGGGAGTCAGCAGTAGTTCACAGTAAGTCTCTGAAAGTCAATGTGCTTCAAGTTCACCTGGCCAAATGACTGATACACTGAATTTACCAAATGTCCCAATTTAATAAAAACTTGGTTTTCTTGTTATTGTTTACTGTATACAAATTTGAAGTAACTCACAATGGATGAGTTGGTGGGGCTAAGAGGTCTATAGTGAGCCACAGCTCTAGGATTCTGGGTCTTCAGATTCTCCCTTCACCTTGGGACCCCCACTCTGGAACCAGCAACCAAGTCTGAGCTTGTATTAATTTGCCTTCCCCCATGGTTGGAACACTCTATGGGCAAGCTCCTTCTAGGTGCAACAGGGAGCTGAGGGACACAAACTAAACCCTTCTCAAACTGTGTTATGAAGAAAAATGAAAAGTGGCCACCTAAAATGCCACAGAAATATTCAAAGGTTATCAAAACCAAAAAGATCTTATCTGATAAAAAAAATGCTAGAAAATCTATAAATTGTGAAAAGAAATGTGTTTTTGGAAAATCAATAAATTTGGTAAATTAGATTAGTGGCTATTCAATACGATTGTCAAAAGAGTCCTTAAAATGTCAAAATTTGGTAAGGCAGGAAAAGACTAAAAACATAGTAAACAGAAATCAGCAAAAAATTCTCATAAAAAATGCCGATAGGTTGACTATATTCAGAAGAAGAATAAAAAAAAAAACTAAATAACCCTTGATCCTTAACTTTTGACAAATTCAATGTTATTTAAAATAATGCTAAAAAGAATATATTCAAAGAGACCATTCCAGAATACAACTGACCCCTGAACAACAGGGGGGTTGGGTCACCGTGCAGTTGAAAATCCATGTATAACTTTACACTCCCCCAAAACTTATTTATTAATAGCCTACTGTTGACAGGAAGCCTTACTGATAACATAAACAGCTGATTAACACACATTTTGTATGTTATATGTATTCTATACTGTATCCTTACAGTAGAGTAAGCTAGAGAAAAGAAAATGTTAAAAATCATAAGGAAGAGAAAGTACATTTACAGTACTCTACTGTATTTATCAAAAAAACCCATGTATCAGTGGACCTGTACAGTTCAAACTCATGCTATTCAAGCATCAATTACATATTTAGAAAAGAAGAAATATATATTCATTGAATGTACTCAAGATAATTATCTTGAAAACTGTTCTGCGGAACTGCCAAATTTAATGAGTTTGGGGAAATGGTCATCAGTGGATTGATCCTTCAACTAGCCAGGTTTGGGCATGTCTTTCCACTTCTGCCACAACTAGGCTCTTGCCCCAGATGTAGTTAGTGTGGACCATGCCACAACATTGTGCCCAGGAAGAATAGGGTTTATTGGCTTGAGTGATGATCTATCACAGGACCTAAGAAATGGAGAGGCCAGTGAAAGTATGGTGCAAGCTTTTCATTTCGGGCCTTCCTCCCTCAGAATTCCCCAGGCTCCTAAAGACATGCATTCAGTAAGTGCAGGGAAAGGCATTATGAGGCATAGCAAAGGACACTAAGGCTCCACCCAAATCCCAGCTCCATCTGGCTTTCTGACCTGCATGAATGAAGGTGGGACAGCCAGGCTGGTCTTGGCCTCCATTGACAAAGTAGTCCACATGTCCAACAGGAATCCGGATACCCAAATCTGAAAGGAGGAAGAATCCCATTATTTTGGATTGCAGAAGCATATTTTCCAGGCCCCACAGGGGGGTCCCCTGGCAGCAGAGCCTGAACTCTTTGGAAGCCCACCCACTCTGTGTGCTCATCGGGTGCCTACCTCACTCCCAAGTGCTGGGACCCGGCAGACCGTGCCCTCTGTTTTCTACAGTGAAAGGCAGCCAAGAAGAACAAAGCCATGAGCAGATAATCATATTTGTCTAATAAAATCAAGAAAAATATCTCTGATATTTTCTGATAACTCACCAAATGTTATAAGCTTGGTAAATGTCCTTATCAAACAAGTGCTTATTTTGTTTGGCGCAATAGTTCAGACAGATATATATTTGGGGCTACATTTCCACAGTGCCCCTCATATTTTTGTGCTGTCTTGATGGAGCAGAAACCTGGCTAATTTGAAAGATTGTAGCCTGGAGTTCCAATTTCATCAATGTGGCCATATCTGACCCTCAGACTGGGTCCGAGCCAGCTGCCAAAGACCCCAAGTTTCCTCTTAATAACATCTTTCCCCTTCCCACATCTTTCACTACTGTAAGTGATTGGTTGTATGTTACTTGTTTAATGGCATCTATCCAGGGCTTAGCCAAGGACCTAGAAGTTGTCCTTGCTTCCTCCCTTTTCCTTATTCCCTACATTTAGCCCAAATCCAAAGCTGTCTGGTCAGCTCTACCTCCAAACTGTATTTCAAATCTTTCTACTTCTCAACTTCTCTACTCCCCCACCCCTGTGTAAGCCCCCACCAGACCACTCCTCCAAACACCTTATAATGAGCCTCCAGGCTCCCTTAATGTCCCCTGCAGCCAAGTCTCTGCCCAGCAGCCACAATAATCTTTACAAGAAATCCTAATGCCTCCCTGTTCTCACCAGCTATAAAATAAATTGTAAACTCCTCCCCATGGCCAGCCTGAGCAGCACCCCTTCTCCTGCCTCACTCCCTGCTCTCTAACCATGTGGTTTTCTTTACTGTCCCCACTCACGTCCAGGCTTTGCTTTTCTCCACCTCAAATGTTTTCCCATATCTTCCCAGGACTGGTTCATTTTCACCTGCAAAGTCTCACCTTGGATAGACTTTCCTCAACAACCTACCTGAAGGGGCTCCCCCACCCAAATCACCCTCTGTTCCCCCTCCTCCACCATCACAGTGTGTAATTATGTTTGCTTACTTGTCTGTTCTACAGCCTATGGCAGGGACTCTGCCTGTCTTTTTTTTCTGCTATATCCCCAATACCAGCACCATGCCTGTCATATTGTGAGTACCTAATATTTATAGAAGGAAGTAATGAATGAATGCCTGCTCAGTCTCTATTTCCACGTGGGTGGGGACCTTCTTCAATGCCCTGTACACTGCCGTATTCTCAGTGCTGACTCATAGCTCAATAAAAATCGGTTAGACAAAACGGAATGCTTCCCCCCTCCTCACATTAGGAGGAGGGAGTCCCCAACTTTGAAGGGGACCGAAAGGCCTCGCTCTGGTAAATGGGAACCTAATAAGTCACCTATTTAGCAAATTTAAAAACAGAAGGGTTAACTTTGACAATTAACTGGTTAACCCAACAGCTAGGTAGAGGCCTGTGGGCTTTGCTTTCCTATCTGTGAGATGATAAAGGTGGAAATGAGGGTAAAATAATATGACTGCATGGGTTTCTTCCAGAACTCTGAATCTGTGAGTGCTAGGTGCTAGAAGGCTTCTGACCCAAAATAATGAGACACGGACACTTCTCACACTCTTCTGGTGAGGGATAGGCATTATTTCTTCCTGCATCCACCACACTGAGCACAAGGCCTGGCCACTTCTTGGGCATTTCATAAGGGGTAGAAATGAGGAAGAAGGGGCACCTGGGTGGCTCAGTGGGTTAATGCCTCTGCCTTTGGCTCAGGTCATGATCTCAGGGTCCTGGGATCGAGCCCCTCTGCACATTGGGCTCTCTGCTCAGCAGGGAGCCTGCTTCCTCCTCTCTCTCTCTGCCTATTTGTGATCTCTGTCTGTCAAATAAATAAATAAAATCTTAAAAAAAAAAAAAAAGAAATGAGGAAGAATGCCCACTGCCCCCCTTCCCAGATGGTCAGAATAGCTTCATTTGGTCATAATGTATTTAGGGTTGTAGGTCTTTCCTGTGCCTGTTACTGTTGGCGGCGAGGATTCTCACTCTTCACTGGTCTGAAGGGCTGAGCTCCTCACTAGGGAGGAGGGAAGTCCTGACCAGGCCTGAGTATCTGCCCCAGACATGGAATGTCCCAATCCCATGGGGCCAGTCACATTCACCCTGAAAAAGCAGCATGACTTTCCCAGATGCCTGCCAGGTAGCAATGCCCTCCCCCACACAGCCTCATCACAAGATTTAGTATTAATCAGAGATCAAGATGACTCCTCCCTTCAACAGAAGCTCAGAAGGGAGGGAAACTGCCCAGAACCACACAGATACCGGCTACCTAGCCCCTGCCAGGCTCACTTCCCACCCCTTAGGAGGGCCACCCACCCCCACACTCACTGTCAGCGTCTGTGTGGATGGCCTCCACGAAGAGGGCATCTCCAGGGTCCAGGCGCTCCTCCAGGCTGGCTTTGGTGTACTCTGGTCCAGCGGGGTCCAGGCCTGCTGGGACAGACTGATGTCAGGGGCCCTTTCCTCTCGGTTGCCGCAGCCCTCATGGACCCACCACACACCTCTGGGCCCTTCCCAGTCAGTTCCTAGAGTCCTCCAGCAAGGACCCAAGGGTAAGAGGACAGCTCAGGACCACTGTACCCAGGAAACACCACGGTGTCGTCTACAACTCTCAATGACCTAGCTTCTCTGGCTCTGAAATGAGCTTGCTAACATCAGTCATTTGGTAAGGGCTAATGTAAGTAATATTGATCCTCATGTACTCATCACAACAGCTACAATCTTTGGAGCAGTTACTGGGTGCCAGACCTTGTGCTAGTCCTCATAACAACACAGTGAAGTAAAAATTACTATCCCCATGTCTTAGTTTGAATGCCTTTTTCTCTCTTTCCCAAAAAGCAGACCCTGGGACAAGGACTTAAAGCCCAAGAAGCTTCTTTGGGAGAAGATCAGAGAGAGTGTAGTGAGGGAGTAGGAAAATTAGAGTATGAAAAAGGGAATGTTTTATCATCTGGGGCAACTGGGTCTCATCCCACTGGGACCCTTCTGAGAGGCTTTGTAGAACATGACTCAGAACTGTCCCACTGAAGGGCCAGAAAAATGGGGGTATTTACCACACAGCTCTAGTCCCTTATTCATTGAGAGTAGCTTCTGAAGCATAAAGTCCCCAGTGCTTTTGCAAGTATTTAGCATAATTGTCTAAGGGTGATTTCCACAGTGCGCCAAGCATATATGAGCTATTACAACTAATTTTACAGAGGTAGTAACTGAGGCTCAGAAGAAATATGTGGCTTCTTACACTGACATTAGAGATCACACAATAACAACACAATACTGTTTCATGCAAAAGGGCCACAATAAATAAATTTTAGTGGAAATAGATAATTCAGTCATAAGAACAAAGATCTCCTCTGCTCGTTTCAACAGAGGCATTTCCAGGGCATTCTCTCTCTATCTCTAAACTTGGGAGGATGGGCAAAGAATAATGTTACCTGTGATCCGTCCTAATTGGCCTTTGTAGAAATGTCCTACCATGCCCCCAACGTGGGCCCCCAGGCTAACTCCAATAATGTGGATTGAAGACTCTGGCACACCCAGCACCTAGAATAGGGCATTTACAGGGAACTGCATGTGGGCCACAGCATCCTCTGGCCTCACAGGCTCACACTTTTCCCTGAAGCTTCAGAATCAGAGGACCCTGAGTATGACATACCCCCACACATGCTTTGGGAGAAGAAGGCAGAATTTTCATCCCATTCATCACTTGCCCTCTTCCTAGACACCCCACCTTGATGACTGCCTCACTTTCTCTTTGGTGCCTTAAGTGTGTGAGTAATGACCATGGCCACTTCCTCTTGAGAGACTCTATATCTAACGTCAGTGGTACATTCTACAGAGGAGAAGCAGAGGTTCAGAGTAGGGCAACAACTTGCCTGAAGTCAACACTGTACGTGGTAAAGTGGAGATTAGAAAGGAAGACCCACAAGCTACTGGGTGGCTCTGCTTTTGCCTTAAAGCTCCTCTTCATGTGTTGATGCCTCTTTTCTGTCCTCTGTCTCCTCTATAAGCAGCCAAAACTCACCCCCAAGCCCTTCAGCACCTACCAGGAGTTTTCTGAGGAAACGGGAGATCTCAAGTCCCAGCTTAACCACATTTTCCACGGCTGAGAAGTAGACACCTGTAGAACCATAAACCCAGTCCACAGCAATCACATTAGCATTTGCTGCCCGAAGAAGACTGCCAATGAATTTATCAATCCAGGAAGGCTTTGTACCTAAAGCCCTAGACAGAGGGCCAAGAAAGGATAGGAAAATTGTCTGTTAAGTCAATATCCATTGTCATAGAAATAACGACACTCTCTATTAACAGAATAAACGGGGATGGGGTGGGAGGAGGTGAGGGTCAAAACAAATAAAGGGGGCAAATGGGCAATAAATCTTATACCACTTTGAGCATAGGGAGAGCTTAATCCCAAAGTCACCAGGGCTTCAGTCTGTATATATGGAGCCTTTGTGTAAATTATAAAAGGACCTTTTGTTTCCAGTAGATGCAGCCTCATACCAGGGCCCAGAACTCAGGTGGGATTTCAGCCCCACCAGCCCTCAGTCAGGTATCTTTATGCAGTGCATACTACACACACCATGTATGTTGACACTGCTTGTGTTACTCATGGGGGAGAAAAGATAGCTTTGTACCTTAGAGTTATGATTTGCCATCTTAATTCTCATTCTATAATATAAGCACTCTCTTTGAGGGATGATTTTATTTACTTGTTCATTCAGTCATCCTTTCATTAATTCAATGAGCCAGGCAGTATGTTAGGTGCTTTGTGAGAAATAAAGAAAAGTAATGGGACGCCTGGGTGGCCCAGTCGGTTAGGCGTCTGCCTTCGGCTCAGGTCATGATCCCAGGGTCCTGGGATGGAGTTCCACATCAGGCTCCCTGCTCAATGGGGAGCCTGCTTCTCCCTCTGCCTGCTCTGCCTGCTGCTCCCCCTGCGTGTGCTCTCTCTATGACAAATAAATAAATAAAATCTTAAAAAAAAAAAAAA